>OU426995.1:758359-760859 GCA_911387935.1 Dolichovespula saxonica | reverse complement strand
TCTCTATCTTCCGATTTCGAAGCGTTCCGAGTACTCGATATTCCTCGAGTTAGTCGAGTAGTCCCGCCTTTGAATTCGTTTGTCAGGCCATTCATTTCCTTCCTCTCTTTCCGATTCTCCCTCTCTCTCTCTCTCTCAGTCACCCTTCTTCCTCTCCTTTTTCATCCGCCCATCCTTCTCCTTCTCTTTCTCTCTCTCTCTCTCTCTCTCTCTCGAGAGAGAGAGAGAGAGAGAAATATATATATATATATATATATATATATATATATATATATATATATCTATGTCTATGTCCCTGTTTCTCTCTTACTCACCCTCGTACCAGCTTCCTCCTCGCAAGGCTAACTTGCAATTAGTAGAAAGCAAATTTGTTTTCCGGAGTTCCCGATTCTCAATGATTTTCGAACGCGATAGTGTGCTGCCGCGCTCGCTCACTGCTGCTGCTGCTGCTGCTCGACGATACCCGCCCGATAGCTTTGGTCCCCCTGGATGATAGCTTTGCGAGAGTTTGAAAAGAATTCGTTTCCCCGGAACGTGTACCTCTCTAAAAAAATCCTACAACCCCACCGGCTATCTGCTCCTCGCATCGCATCCTATTCTCCACTTTTCTACATTTTTTTCTTTCCTTTTTTCTTCTCCCATCCGTCTCTATCCGTCCTTCCTACGGAGTTATCTTTCTCCTTTTCCCATTCTTTCTCTCGACGTATTATGATTTTATTAAAATATTAACGATTTATATTTATATAAATACGTATATTTATTCAATTATACTATGTATAGTAACGTTACGATAAGGTATGATGACGAACTTTGCCGAACAAATCAATAAAATTATATACTCAACGGAACCGATACAAAAGACGGCCACGTATCGGATGATGTCGCGATATATATATATACATAAAAGAGAGAGAGAAAGAGAAGATCCACACAGAGAGACAGAGATAGAAATATATATATATATATAGATTGAGAGAGAGAGAGAGATAGTGAGAGTGAGAGATGGATAGAGATAGAGAGAACGGAGTTAATTAATTTGTCCGTCTCACCGGAACGTTACAGCCCTCGGAACGGAACCAAGCTACCTCGCTCGTCTCCATTTGCAATGATAATTTGTCGATAGCCATTGCAGCGTAAACGTTAAGCACACGGGTACGATGTCAGCGATTCGTCGCCGTTCGAATTTCGAGCGGTAGCTAAATTAATTAATCTTCATGAGCTCTATCTCTACCACCCTTTTACTCCTCTCCCTACCCCCTTGCCTCGCCTCTAGCACACTCTCTCTCTCTCTCTCTCTCTCTCTCTCTCTCTCTCTCTCTCTCTCTTTCACTGTGTCCTTCTCTGTCTCTGAACACACACACTCTATACGACCCTTATTCCGATTGTTCCCGTTCCCTAACAATTTTTTAACTGATTTACGTGGTATATTCATGACAATTGCGGATCGCAAATTCCATGAAACGCGATAAAATTCGTTGGGTCGGGTATGTTGAACGGGAATGGGTTCTAGCATGAACGGTGGAAAGGGAAGAAGTACGAGAGAGAAAGAGAGAAAGAGAGAGAGAGAGAGAGAGAGAGAGAGAGAGAGAGAAAGAGAGAGAGATAGAGAGTGAGTGAGAGAGAGTGAGAACATTCGTGTTACGTACGGCTATTCCCACGCGGCTAAATTTTTCGCCACTATACGAGTAAGGTTAGTCAATTATTTAAAACGGCGAATGGCTCGTACGATATCACCGTTACCCCGAAATTCGTTTAACGCGTTTCCACTTCTATCCACTTTGAACGAGGAAAAATTTCAAGAAAGAAAGAAAGAAAGGAAGGAAGAAAATTGTACGTGAGACGAAAAAGGAAAAGAGAGAGAGAATAAAAGGAAACAAAAATAAAAAGATGGATGGATGGATGGATAGATGAATGAAGATAGAGAGAGAGAGAGAGAGAGAGAAAGAGAGAGAGAGAGAGAGAAAGAGAGAGAGAGAGAGAGAGAGAGAGAGAGAATGAATGGGAGTGAATGAGAGCGGAAAACGACTGCGGAGGACGCGTAAATAATTCGCCTGAGTTTCCTGCCATACGTTCGATATTGAAAGACGGATAAGCATGGAAAGAGAGGATAATACTCGAAACGATACTGGAGTGCTGTTTTCTCTCTCGTAAAGGAAAAACCGTGAGAGAGTGAAAGAGAGAAAGAGAGAGAGATAGAGAGAGAAGAAAGAAGAGGCAAATGGAGAAGCAACGGAGTACTTCCTCGACGGGGATAAGCCTGGAAAACGACGATTTTGAAGGAAAAGAGGTAAAGAGAAAGAGAGAGAGAGAGAGAGAGAGAGAGATAGAGAGAGAGAGAGACTGAACGTGCAGCTTCCAGGAGCTCTTCTCCTTCTGTATACCCAGCCAAAGTATAGTAGGTAGGTTGATAGTATAGGTCGCGGAATACTACCTACTCGATCCCCACCCACCCAACCCCTTCCCTCCTCGACCGTATGGCCATCTTTGAGTATCTACTTTG
>OU426995.1:748359-753359 GCA_911387935.1 Dolichovespula saxonica | reverse complement strand
AGACAGAGACAGAGACAGAGAGAGAGAGAGAGAGAGAGAGAGAGAGAGAATGAGAGAAGAGAGAGAGAGAGAGAGAGATAGAGGGTGAACACGCGATCTTAATTATTGTAGTACGTCTCTCCTTATCCGATTAACAGTACCCCAATCGACCGTACGAATATGGTGTAGGTAGACGATATATAGTGTCCCAGAGCGCTCCTACGAATAAAATTATGAGCTTATTAATTGTAGTTGCCGTTCGTTAATCGTACGTGCCGTGCAAGTCTATCGTCTATCGTCTCTCTCTCTCTTTCCCCCCTCTATTACTTCTCTCTCATAATCACTAATTCGCACGAGCTACATTATATATGTTAATAATACGTGTCTGTGCGCGTGTGTGTGTGTGTGTGTATGTGAATATCTCGGTTACTTTGAATAGTATATAATAACTCGTTGACTGAAGTTTAGAGATTTTCCTATTTCCTTTACCTTTCTTTCACACTTTCTCACACTCTCTCTCCCTCTTTATCTCTCTTTCTCTCTCTCTCTCTCTTTCACCTTAACTTCGTCCTTTCGTTGCCTCGTCAAGATAAGCCTTTGAATGGATTACTTCGCGAGTACCGTGCGAATAATTTATACAAGCCGAAAGTGTGTGTGTGTGTGTGTGTGTGTGTGTGTGTGTGTGTGTGTGTGTATGTATGTATGTGTATTATTAACTTAACAGGTGTTGCACTCTACTCTACTGCATGACGAACGAACGTACATACTCACGATCTTTACGATTTAACAAAGTTAATTATTCTCTTTTGTTTCTACGTTGTTAATGCTTTAGAAAAAAGAGAAAGAGAAAAGAGTAAAGAGAAGGGCGAAAGAAAAAGAAAAAGAGAAGAGAAAAAAAGAAAACGGAAAGTGAACGGTTAGATCTCTAGATCTTCTTTAGAACGTTTCTCTTTTCCCTTTCCCCCTTCATCTCTCTCTCTCACTCTCTATCTATCTTTCTCTCTCTATCTGTCTGTCTCTGTTTCTCTCTATCTCTCGGTTTCACACGTACGTGATTTAACACGAAAGCGGAGTGTGCAAATCGAGATCAGAAGCGCAGTCAAGTTCATTAAGTGAAACGATCGTTAATAGCCTGCGGAACGGGCCGGTGGCCGGTGACGGCGAGTTCGCACTGTTTATCCATGAGCTTGCGTCATTCTTCGTCCTATATATATATATATAACACTCGGACATTATGCAATATGCTAATGAACGGCCATTATCGCGACCTGGTTATATCAGTAGCAGTCGGTGGCATGTACATGATCCACCGTTTGCGCTAACGGACACACACACACACACACACATGTATGTGTGTGTTTGTGTGTGTGTGTACATATATATATATATATATATATATATATATGTATATATATGCACACATATATACAACGGTAGAGACCGGTATCGTTACTCGTCGATAACTAAGACTCGTTCGAGAGTAATCCGATTGTCTAGTTCGAGATAACCGAGTAATAACGATTCTCCTTTATCGAGAGAGAGAGAGAGAGAGAGAGAGAGAGAGAGAGAGAGAGAGAGAGAGAGAGAGAGAGAGTTCGGATGTTAAAGTCAAATGAATCTTTATGTCGTTTATGATCGATTAATTTAATTGGCACGAATCTTTAAATATTACCCTTTAGTATATCTCATTCTTTCTCTCTCTCCCTATCTCTCTCTCTCTCTCTCTCTCTCTCTCTCTCTCTCTCTCTCTCTCTCTCTCTCTCTCTCTCTCTTTCATATCATATTAACTTCCGTTACATATTACTTACTTTTTAATTACTACACCGGGCAACATACGTCGACATAAAATGGGGTATCCATCCGTCGTTTTCAAAAACGCTGCTTAAAGTTCTCGTCTTTTAATTTTTAGTTCTTTTATTTTTTTGGCATTTTTTTGTTGTTTTTTCTGTTTTTTTTGAAAGTTCAAAAAGAAGAAGGCAGAAGGCGTTGGGATGACAAACGGTAGTGCGCGAACGAACGCGGAGACATACCGGGTTGACGTCGTGCTGCGGCTATAAAACACGAAGCCAGGGATAAAGCGAGTAGACGCGTTACGTTCGAAGCAACCATGACCCATTACACACGCTCGCTCACACACACACACACCCATATATATATACACATATACAGCATGTGTGGGAGAGAGAGAGAGAGATAGTCAGTAGAAGACAATGCTGTTTTTAACAATGCTCGGCGACCGGACCACAGGTCGACCGCCCTCTTTCTCTTTCTCCTTCCCCCTTCTCATTTTCTTTTTCTCTCTTTATCCTTCCATTTCTATCTTTATATCCCGGCAACGAGGAGTACTGGCAAGCAGGAGTACTGCTGCTGGAGCCTGTGGAATCAAACCAATGTAGATTCCATTCCCGGATTCCAAGCGACGTGGAAGCGACCGAATGATTTATTCTGCTCATTCGCCTGGACCGGCTACAATGAAACGTCAAACGCCGCGTGAGAAATCGAAACGACGGAAGTGGAACAATGGCTTTACATCGCCGACATACTTCCAGTATGCGTTACCTCTAACATGCGTATCCACCCACCATAACCAGAACCACCATTCACCACCATTTATCATCGTTCACTTACATTACATATCATGATCGATTCCTCTAATGTTAGTATCGTTGATACACTCTCTTATCGTACTTATACTACCCTACGTACGTCTCTACGTCGTTCTGTCGTCCTTTATTTTTGTTTTATTGTTTTTTATTTAAATAATAATACGATCAATTTTGCCAGGATTAAATCGGATATACGAAATTGTCGAATTGTCAACGAAGTATTTATATATATATGTATGTATGTATGTATGTATGTATGTATGTATGTATGCATGCATGTATGTATGTATGTATGTAAATATGTATATACGTCAGACATTTTCGATAGTAACATGGCCAACGTAATACCACGAGAACGATTTTACCCATTAATATTATTTTTTTCCGATTTATTAAACCCTATAAGTTTTCCTTATTTCGTAACAATATTACAAATCGGTACGAAATATCTGTCGATAATTTCTAGGAGGGGAATCGTCCGAAACGATAACCGATTAATACGACGGGCGAGAGACGGAAATTGCTGAGTTATCCTGATGCGATTACCAAACGTGCCACGAAAGCCATGCATACCACGATCGGTTTAACTCTGTCGTATTATGGTTTCATTGCTTTGCGATATATATCTATAAAATGCAAATAGAAATTAATGGTCAACGCGGATATTTAAGATGGTTAATGTTTACCGATTGATTTCACGTTAAAATAATCGACGGATGCGTTTCCGTCAACGAGCTCGAATTTTTTTATACCTCTCTCTCACACACACAAGCACACACATAACACACACACACACACCTCCCTCTCCCCTACTGTATTTTTTTATCGTCGACAATTTATTGAGATTAGGAATGGTTAATGAATAGTGACGAAAATCTAACGAAATATGGTAACGATGCGGAGAAAAGGCGGGGAGAGGGCGTAGGATAGGGACGGCAAATGGATATTAACGAGATCGTACGTTAGGTAACGGGATAGGTAATACTTTCATGCTATGGCCTTGACCCACGGCAATGGATACTTAATGCACCCGGGTTATGGTTAAGAAACAAGTGCGTCATAAAGATAAGAGCCACGGTATTGTTGCAGTATCGCGGAAAGTAACCGTAAGGTAAAAGAAGGAAGTAAAAGCTAAAAAGAAAAAAAGGAAGAAGAGAAAAACGAAGAATCGTTACTTAATAAGAAATAAAGTAAAACTTTGTAGCGGAAGATTCGCCTCCATTTTCTCTTTTTTCTTTTTTTCTTAACACAAACGAAACGGGCTCGTTTAATCTGAAACTAAAGATAAAAATATTAAAACGTTGTTGGTAGTAGGAGATGCTCGTATTGTCAGACTTTTTTTATTTATTTTTTCTTGTACTGGTTTTTTTTCATTAAACGGTCCCCAAGATTCGTCTTGGCTGTGAGAAGATCCATGGGAAAAAATCCATCGGAGAATCAAAAGATAATCATTGTTATTTCGTTTACCATGGGAAATATATGCATGATTCAGTATGTGTGTAGGAAGGATGGTGTGGGGGAGGGGGAGCGTAACGTCATTCCAAAAAGCTATGATTTATGGAGTCCGTCAGCCGTCACTCATTTTCTATCCCTCGCCCTCTCCCACTCCATCCATTGTTACGTTTTGTCGTGCTTTTTTCCTCTCTCTCTTTCTCTACCACCCTTCCACCCACCCACCCTGCCCTTTTTTCTTTCCCTTCCCGTTCCTTTCCTTTCCTCTCCTTTCTCTCTTTCATTCTTCTTTTTTCTTCTTTTCTCTCTCTCTATCTCTCTCTCTCTCTCTCTCTCTCTCTCTCTCTCTCTCTCTTTCTCTCTTTTCGATTTTTTTTTCTTTTTCTTTTTCATCCCTACCCACTTTCCTTTTTCGCACCGACAACCCCCGTAAGTGCTGCTACCGAATATTAATATATGCCTGGCCATAGCTAAGGTATTGCAATAGCTATGCTTTCAAGAGATATTATAACGATCGCTCGATCCACAACCCATCGTGCAGCTTTTCGAATTATTCTATGGATACTACTCTGTCTCTCTCTCTCCCTCTCTTTCCCCGCTCTCTCTCTATTTCTCTCTCTCTCTCTCTCTATCTCTCTTTCTCTCTCTCTCTCTCTCTCTCTCTCTCTCTCTTTCTCTCTCTCTTTCTCTCTCTCTCTCTCTCTCTCTCTCTCTCTCTCTCTCGCGCGCGCGCGAATGTATCTGAACGATCGCGATGAAATATTTCTTCCTAAAGGAATCCAAGGATTATAAGGAGGATACCCAAGGAATTCAAAAAATTTGGATGATAAGGAGATGAAAGGGATCCCTCGTTGATCTCCTTCGACGTATATTTTTTGCCAATTTTCTCTCTCTCTCTCTCTCTCTCTCTCTCTCTCTCTCTCTCTCTCTCACTCACTCACACTCTGTCTCTCTGTCTCTATG
>OU426995.1:688755-746255 GCA_911387935.1 Dolichovespula saxonica | reverse complement strand
TATAAAAAATAATTTCATTCCTTTTTCCCATTCCCAACTGCAATTTTGTTTCTCTTTTCTTCTTTCCTTTTTTCTTTTTTTTATGCGTTTTTTACTTTCTTTCTTTATCTCTTTATTTCTCTCTCTCTCTCTCTCTCTCTCTCTCTCTCTTTCTCTCTCTCTCTCTCTCTTTCTCTCTCTCTCTTTTCTCTCTTTTCATTCTGCGTGGAACAATTTTTCAATTACCTACATACCGGGTAGGATTAAAGTATCGTATCACCTTTTTTTTCTACGAACGACGGGCCTTCAGCACACCGCAATCAATTTGAAGATAGGTGGAAGAGGAAGGAAGAAAAAGCAAAAACGAAAAAAGAAGAGAGAGAGAGAGAGAAAAAAAAACGTGTTCTAATCATCGTTTTAACGAAATATCTTTTCGTTTAGAAGATAGACGAAATAATTTCGGCCACCCCTTCCCCCTCCCCCCTGCACAAATTTTAATCTTTTTTCTTTTTCTTTTCTTCTCCCTCTCTCTCTTATCTCTCCTTTCGCACACATTTTATTTTAATTTAACTTAATTTATTTATCCTTTGACCCATCCCGAGTTCTCCGTTAGCGTGTAACGTGCGGAAGAAATTCAATCGGCCTCTTTGATATCTGTTTTAAGAAAGAAAGAAAAAAAAAACAATTTCTCGTTGTAAGTTCAATATGGATAAAATATTCTTTTGTTGTGAACGAGAAAAGAAAAAAAGAAATAAAAGAGAGAGAGAAAAAAGAACCAGTTAGTTTCGTTCGGGATTTGCAGTAGTTATAATAGGTATATCGATTCGAAAGTCTGGCAATAACGTTGTACGTTACATTAAACATCTTCCGGAGAATAATTTGTAGCGATTCGTCGAAGCTTCCTGGATAATGGGGTGATCGCCCGATGTTGGGTAAGAAGAATAGATAGAACGGTAGAGAGTGGTATCATCGCGAGGATGGCGATCACGTGTTTCTCATCGACCGCAAGTTTGAATTGCGTCTGAAATGTGGTATGTGAGTCAGGGATGGAGGGTTGGGAGGTGGAGGAGAAAAGAGTTTGGATGGGGTAGGGGGAGAGGGCGAAAGGATACGTCTCGATCGTTCCAAAATCGGAAATTGCAGTCGAGTTCGTCGACGTCTTCGTACTTTTTCACTTTGTAACTATACGCTTACGTACACATGTGCATACGCCGTATACGCGCGTGTATAATAGGTAAATAACAATGCGCTTGCCTGTGCGTTGTATCTTGCGATAAAATTATTTCGTTTAGCGAGCAACGTGTGAATGAGAAGAAAAGGATTTATATATATAAAAAAAAGAAAGAAAAAAGATACTAAAAAAAAAGAGAGAGAAAGATAAAATTCTACAAAACAAAAAATTGAAAAAAGAAAAAAGAAGAACTAGAAACTAGATTTATCTGTTTATCTGCAAATAAATCCGTTGTGTTTCGGTCGACTTCTCGAGAAACTATTCGTACATTATTCCGAATATCTCGAGCGTGATACTGATATAATAACGTCGCGAACGATTCTTCGCGAGGATGTAGAAATTCTTTTGGGGATCGTTTGGTCCTTCCGAACGAACGAGTACGGTTTCAGTTCCGGCGATTGTCGCGGTTACGAATGGGTAAAAAAGAGAAAAAAAGAGAGAAGACAAGATATGGATGAAGATAGAGAGAGAGAGAGGGAGAGAGAGAGAGATCTTCCTTTTTTTCGAACGTACCACACAAGGATACGATTCGAACGCTATATAGTAAGTACTTGCAATTAGCCTTGTTTGTTGGCTCTGTAAATCAAGCGAAATGCTTGGAAATTGAGTTGTGGCACATGTTAGAAAGAGAGAGAGAGAGAGAGAGAGAGAGAGAGAGAGAGAGAGAGAGAGAGAGAGAGAGAGAGAGAGAGAGAGATAGGAAGAAAGAGAAGGAGGAGGAAGGGATGAGAAGGGCCGAGGTTGTTTAAGCGTAAACTGCGTCGTCTGCAGGCATACAGACAGATAAACAGAGAGGCAGACAGACAGACAGACAGACAGAAATACAGAATGACGAGCCATTTCGAGGTTATTCGTACGCGTCTGCGAGGAACCGCAAACCTGAGGACTCGCCTCAGACGAAGATGAACGATGAAAGAAAGAGAGAGTGAGAGAGAGGATATATTAAGATCACCTCGCATGTCTCATGGATAACCATCCTTCCCATCTCGAACGATGAAGAGATGCAACAACAACGTCCCCGTTTGTCTCTCTCACTGTCTCTCTCTCTCTCTCTCTCTCTCTCTCTCTCTCTCTCTCTCTCTCTCTCTCTTTTTCTCTCATCTTATGTACGTACCGTCTTTTCCCCTCCTAGTCGCTTCCTCTCCTTTCTTTTTGAAAAGCCCTTACTTCAAAGTTTTTTAACAACTAACGTGGATCTATTCGGATTAAATTTTGTACATTATTGCGACGAGGTGTCTATATTATTCCGATGAATTCTCTGAGATTAACAAGATTTAACAATTCACTTTTTCTTCTTCTTCTTTTTTTCTTTCTTTTTTCGTTATATATATATATATATATATATATATATATATATATATATATATAGGTAGAATAATTAATTAATAAATAACATCTGACCGCACAAGCGCCGTTCGGTACTCTTTATATTTTTGGTCCGAAAATTAAACGAAACTTCCTCTCTAAGGTAAGCATAACACGAATTAGTTAGTTAACGGGGTTAAATACGTTTCCATGTACGCGCGCGTGTGGGTGTGTATGTTTCTTTTTATTCTTTTCATTTTTTTTCTTTCTTTTTCTTCTTCCTCTTCTTCTTCTTCTCCTTCATCGCTCACTTTATTTTACTTGCATCAAATTACGAAAACTATGATAATGTTATGCCATTTTTTGAAGTTACCGCACCGGAGCGATAATGACGCAACTAAGAAAAACGAAAGCATTAACGGTAACATTAAAGTCCACGCCGGTATTACGAAACTTGGTAAAATTACGCCACCATTCTGCAGATTAGTGTCCCTTGAGAAACTTTTGCTATTTTCCACGAAAGAATATCTCTCTCTCTCTCTCTCTTTCTCTCTCTCTCTCTCTCTCTCTCTCTCTCTCTCTCTCTCTCTCTCTCTCTCTCGTAGACCTCCCCCTCTTCCTCTTTCGACCTCTTGCCGTCTTTGCGCCATCGGTCGGACCCCTCTTCTTTTTTTTCTTTTCTTTTCTTTTTGTTTCATTTTTTATTTTTCTTTCGCTTTTTTTTTCTTCTCTTTTTTTACATTCGCTCGCTCGCCATACCTCGCCGAACGTTACTCGCGAATCTTTCTCATCCTACGTCCTTCGTCCTCCATGACCCCGCGAGACGTGAAATTCAGTAATCGGTGCCAGACAAAGAAAAGTCCCAAAAACTCGGCTCGATTGCCCCCCCCCTCTCGTGGTTGTTTCCGTTTGTCACGCGCATAAGTGATTTTCCTGAAATCGGCAGGATGTATCTTGCGTGGCGATAAGAAAAAAAATAAATAAATAACAAAAGAGAAAGAGAAAAAATCGATACGTTTTTGGTAACGTTCAAAAAATCGTTTATAACGCTTCAGTAGTACAGAGTAACTTGTTTTCGTTTCCTTTTTTTATTTTTATTTTTATTTTTCTCCTCTGACAAAAAACAAAAAAAAATACAAATATGCACGCCCTCGATCGAAACATCAATAAATATCGTAGAACTTTAAAAAAAATCGAATGCGAATCCTCGTTCGATCGTGTCGTTTACGATTCATTAAAAAAAAAATAAAAAAAGAGAAAGAGAGAAAAGAAAGAATGAAAAAAAACTTGACCTACATCATCTAATGCAATAATACTGATGTTGACCGCTGCCTCCATTAAAGTTACCGTTAAAAGTTTCAGATATTCATGAATGAAATTTGTTTCAGTTAGTTACTTCGATCTCGTTTCTCCTACTAATATCTAATACATGAAATCATAAACTCATTTTACTGGATATAGGTAGGACTTGAGAAAGGGTGGCAGGACCGTGCAAACGTGTGTTTCATCTATCTATCTATCTATCTATCTATCTATCTATCTATCAATCTATTTATCTATCTATCTATATCCCCTTCTCTCTCTCTCTCTCTCTCTCTCTCTCTCTCTCTCTCTCTCTCTCTCTCTCTCTCTCTCTCTCTCTCTCTCTCTCCCTCTTATTCTCTTACGTAGCAGCTTATGTACGAGCTCGCGTGTATCACGATCATCGTGTATCATAGTCCGTAGAATGAGACGAGAAAGCACGCACGTTTAAAAGAGAGAGAAAGAGAGAGAGAGAGAGAGAGAGAGAGAGAGAGAGACAGACAGAGACAGAGACAGACAGACAGAATGTGTTAGTCGTTCGACGAAACATACGCAAGAAGTATCAATCGGTGTAGTAGTAATAGTATTAGTTTTAGTGTAGTAGTAGTAGAATAGCAGCAGCGATAGTACGACAGGAGTAGCAAGCAACAGCAGGAAGTCGGCCTGTGGCAGAGTGGATCCGGAGAGAGACGAGTAAATATTAGAGCTTCGGCATCGACTTCGTGCTCCGTGCTCGCCTACCTTTTGACGATACTCTATCTCTATTTCTATCTGTCTCTCTCTCTCTCTCTCTCTCTCTCTCTCTCTCTCTCTCTCTCTCTCTCTCTCTCTCTCTCTCTCTCTCCCTCTCTCTCTCTTACTTGCTCTCCTTTAGTCCGTCGCGTTGCACACCTTTCCTAAATCCCACCGACGTTGAAAGAGAGTCCTTTGAATTTTGATGGGATTTACACAGCGAAGGACATGACCCATTATACTGTGAGTCAAAGCCATGAAAAATCGTCCTATCGCCTATGGAGAATACATGGATCCCTTCTAACGTCACGTTAAGACCATTTCTATTACTATCGTCTAGTTCGATCGTTTCCATCTATGGATTTTATCATACTTTCATTTTCAATCGTTTCGTCGTATACCGTATACATAAGAATCTCGATACCGTTTGTTTCGACAAAATTTGCCTCTCTTTTTCTTTTATTCGATTTATTCTTTCTTTTTTTTTCTTTCCTTCTCTTTTTTCTTATCAAGCAACTTCAACAAACGATCCGCAGATAATTCGTCGACTTACGATAGAGACCGAGTGCATAAGGTAAGGAGTACTCGGTTCTACATACGCCACTAGTTGCCTAATTTTGATAATGATACCTCGACGACCATCCAGACACGTTATTACCATTTTAATGGTTATACGGACCTTGGTTAAAGAGCAATTTAAACTTTGCCCGCTAACGTTCTACAATTTCGAAGGGGAGGGGGGGCGATGTGCTCGCTCGTTTCATGCGTACTCCGCGTACAACGTCTAATAAAATTAATGGGATCGATATTTAACCTCTGACCCAAAAGCAAGGCCACCCGTAATGATGAGGCGTTCCTGTTCGACGTGACTTTCTTTCGTACGAATTTTACTTTCTCATCGTTTTCTATTTCGTCCCCTTCCTTTCACTCCCGCCTCCCCATCCCCACCCTGCGTTGCGTAGATACACGATTTCCTTTTCTATTACTTAAAACCCCTTTACTATTCTTTTTATTTTCATTCAAACGTACGAGAACGTAGAAAAGTGACTGGGATAACACACCAACGTAAGATACAATACCCCATGAGACTCGGTAAAGCTAAATTATGTTTGCGTTTCCACGTTCAGTAATTTGCGCTAAGGCTACATAAATGAAACTAAAATAAATACATAACAGCGCATGTTAATGTTATATGTATGACGATACGATTCCTTTAACGGTTTCGTGCGTTTAAATGCGCTAACGAGAGAACTCAACGCGTAAGATTGTTGTTTTACAATTGCCGAGACGTTATTCACATTTAATAATGCTTCATATGAATCGCCGTATATAAACGCGAGTATTATGTTATGTAATTAAGAAAAAAAACATATATGTGTGTGTGTGCGTGTGCGTGTGTGTGACAGATCCAGACGCAATCCCAGACATTTTACACCACACGTTTCCGTTTCCGCTTCTTTTTTTCTTTTAACCTTGTTTTCTCTCTCTCCCTCTCTCTTTCCCCTCTTTCTTTCGACTTATTTTCATCAACGGCACCACGACAGCCGCTGGTCGCGTGCAAGGCAAAATATTTTCAAGTGAAAAAAAATTTATTAATCTTTAACGACGCGAAGTCTGATTAACACGAAAAACCATAAGTGTTCTTGTTCCCGACAAACGTTTAACCAACGTAACCATTTTATCTAAATCAAACCAATGAATTTATATAATTCTTTTTTATTTGTTTTTCTTCTTTTTTCTTTTTTATTACCAACTTAAATCGCAACGTCGCGATTTTATTTTTCTAAAATATTAAACGCGTGTCATAATAAAAAGAAAAACAAAATAAAAATATACGTTACACGTTATAACGTAATGTAACAACGCGACACGACAAGGGTCACATATCGTTGGGATGTATATACCTATACGTACGTAATAAGTATTTATGTACGTAGTAAGTATATATATATATATATATATATATATATATATATATATACACGCGTGTGGGTGTAAGTGTGTGTATGTAGTAGATATTTTTCGAGAGGCATTTCCGCTTAGGATAGTTCGTTGGCAAAGAATATAATGCAAGCTAGCAACGCTCGTTTTACCGGTTATGGCGTAATAAAAATATCTCCTGGTCGATCTATACGACCGTTGCCGCAGTTAACCTGTTCAAATAAATATCTCAATTTTTCTACTCATGCATGCTAAGCAAGCGCTCGCGCGCGTTTTGCGTGCGGAAGAGTGGATTTTCAGCAAATATTAGTACATCGCATAATAACGCTTGGATTCTTTACGATAACGAAGAAACGTTACGATACGTGCACGTCGATACGTTCGTGTAACTTGTCGAGAAAGGAAAGATAAAAGAACGAAAGAAAGAAAGAAACAATAAGAGAGAGAGACCATACAATGCCTATTAAACATGCATGTAATAACATCGTTATTATTTATCTACGGAGGATTATAATACAGTTAATAGATAGTTTACATCCCTATATGGATGTATTATCCCTATATTATGCTCCTTATTTCGTTTCAATCGTTCTTTACCGGCTTAACATCACGGCGAATCAAATTTATTCGGTCGAACGATTCCGCAGAAAGGAATCAAATTTTCATCAACGAGTTGGTTGAGCTGGCCTCGGCCAACTTCTCCCTCATTTTCGATTGTTATCTTTATGCAGGCCTCCTCGATAAGGAGTTGCCGTATTTTCAGGATACCGCTGAAACCGGAGGCAGAATGCGCGCGTGCGCACACACACACACACTCGCGTGTCGTTCGAAGAAAGAGAAAGAAGAAGGATAAAGGAGAGAAAGAAATGGAATAAACGATAAAAAAGAGCAAGAAAAAGGCCGAAAAGGGAGAGAGAAAGAAATATAGAGAAAGACAGGCAGAGAGAGAGAGAGAGAGAGAGAGAGAGAGAGAGAAACAAGGGCGCGCGCGCGTGCATACATAGTCGAACACGTGCATACGCATACACGTACATGGGATATATCGAACCCTTATGCATAATGCATTAAGGGATGACGGGAAGTATGGATATATTACTCGCCAGAGGCCAATGTTATTCTCCCTGGCGTCTCGCTGGCTAATGTTGATAAGGAACCCACCCGGCAGCCTCTGCCGAATGGGTGGGACGAAGATGGCCGACCTTCATTAAGGCGAACCCTACGGCAAGCTGTCCTCCTTCTAAGAGCTCTTTAAAAAGATCGTCTACCGGAATTACTTCGGCTAAAATTGCTCTCTACGCGCTAGAATAATTTCGTTATGCCGAAGAAATAAATATTCCTAGAAAAGCATCATAGGTGGCCAACATCACTGATATGACGCATATATACTTACGTACTTACGTACTTATATACATGCATATATACATGCATATATACATGCATATGTGCGTGTGTGTATGTAGGTAAGTACTTAAGTACGTACATAGGTACATGTTTTCATGTTGTACGGTGTTACAACACCGACTCAAACTTGGTCTCTCTCACTCTTTTTCCCCCCAAAAAAATTATAAAACTGTTGGACCTAAAGATGGGAGCGCGATATGATTCTAGACTAATTTACATATCGACGCCGCGACGCGAATACAGCCGCGGCCATATAACTGTTCGCTTAAGAGGGCCAAAATTTATGTTCCTACCATGATTTTAACCGATGTAATTTGTTTCGAAAGAAATCCACGAAAATTCCAACCATAAAATCGCGAACGTAATTAACGTCGCATACTTCTACCGAAGGATATAACGTTACAGAATGGAGAGGGGGAGGAGTTGAGGAAAGGGTGGCGAGCGGGACGAAACTAGCTAGGTGGATGGGTGGATGGGTGGACGAAAGTTGCCACGAATCGTCATACGAAAATGGATTCGAAAAGGGTGGGTATTTGTTACAAGGATGGGCAGGGATGAAGATAAGAGAGTGGGAGGAGGAAGAGGAGGAGGAGAAGGTAAATTTCGAGGATAGTGGAAGAGGGGGAGGCCTACTGGACCCTGGTAGAAACGAAGCACTGAATTGGCTTCGGTTGCAAAGCCATTAGAAAGGACGCAAAAGTGCAGGAAAGCTTTAAAGTTGATCTCCTGGTGAGGTGTGGGGGGCTGGCTAGCTAGGTTGGTCTCTGGCTGACCACAATTCATCGTTAACACCTAACGCAGACTCGTCGTCCCTACGGACAAAGCGTTTGCTAGCTTTTCCATGTGCTTGGGGTATCACCCCTCTTCCTCTTTATCTATATACCTATACATACGTACAGACATACATACATACATACATACATACATATATATATGTGTATATATATATATATATATATATATATATATATGTATGTGGACGTATATGAGATTCGAAACGCAGAGAGAGAAAGAGAGAGAGAGAGAGAGAGAATAGAATAAATGGGATGGGGGTGATCTCTCACTCCCGCTCTTTTCCCTATAGCACGTTCAGAATGCGATAGGTTTTACAGGACACGAAACGCGTGTGCACGAAACGGGATTCGCTTTTCATTTTATCGCCGTGAATACATTTCACTGAACAAACGCAATGTTATGCAATTACAAGCGGCCATGGTCCTCTCTCTCTCTCTCTCTCTCTCTCTCTCTCTCTCTCTCTCCCTCGGTGACGACGACGACGCGAAATCGATCGGTGATCGTTCGTTCAAACGATCTCTCGCGAGCTTTGTTCGATTTCCTCCCCATCTCCCTCACACCCGTCCCATCCTTCTCCTCTCACCTTGCCCTGCCCCGCCTCCTCTCCGGCCACCGTCCCGGCCACTCGACCCTCCACCCCGTCTCTCCTCCTCGTCCTCCCTGACACCCCGTTAAATCTTCCCTACGGCAACCAGTGTTTCAATATCATTTGAATCAAGTTACTCAAAAGAAAGAAGAGAAGAAAAAAAAAGGAATGTCACAACGGTCATGAAGATTTTTGGGGCAAGATGTATTTTTCTCTTTTTTTTTTTTTTTTGAATTATTACTCTCTTTCTCTTTTCAATAGGGGGAAACAATTTTTGTTTCGTCCGTTAACCTGATATCCTTTTCTCCGTGTAAGGTTAACACGTCGACCAAATTTGATCGAACGCGTATTTAGATTGGAATCTCGATTGTAGGATCATTGGTTCTTTTTTCTCTTTTTTCTTTTTCAAAGGATTATTTTTTTCCTTTTTCGTCAACAAGCTAAAAAATGAACTGCCGATTGGTCTGCTCCACGTTGCATCTTGTTTCCTTTTATTCAAATTGATCATTCGAAATTTTCAATTTGTCATATTGTCAAAAAACGCAAAAAAAAAACAAAAAAAAAAGAAATAGAGACAAAAAAGGAAAGAAAGTAAAAGAATGCGCACCCTCGAAATTGTCGTGTGATATTTAATCGTACAGATTTTACCTACTGGGTATTTGATCGTTTCGAAGTTCAAAGGCAATGTTTGGAGGAAAACAATTTGGAAAATGATGGTTAAAACGATCCCGACCGGAAACGCGATCTTCAGCGGGAAAAATAGAAAGTAAGGGAGAAAGAGGAACAATAGAGAGAGAGGGAGAGAGAGAGAGAGAGAAAGAGAGAGAGAGAAATGGATAGATAGATAGATAGAGAGAGAGAGAGAGAGGGGGGTATAGAAATACAGTACGTGAAAGTATTGTACGTGGGCATTGTGCTGCACCGATCATATCTCCTGTTTACCACATCGGATTGTAATTTCGGCATTTAGGTGATTCTGTATAACCGAATGGCCTCGAGCGTGTCGTTTGCGCCGAAAGGAAATTGCGCTTTTCGATGCAGTCCTTTCATCCATCGGTCGCTCGTTTACCGGTAGCCATTATTGCAACGTGTACGGGATACATCCCGTGAATTTAGACGGGCAAATCCACTTGAACTGCCCCTAAAACTTATTATTATTAACAGGAATAATGTTCGATTTTATTCTGAAACGAATAACGGAGAACGGGACCCTCCCCTCTTTCAATTTGGTTAATTCGACAAAAGCTATAACGTTATTATATTCTAACACGTAAGTATAATATATACGCGCGTACGTACATACGTATATATGTATATGAAAGGCAATATTAATATTTACATCGCAAAGAATTTTTTTCTTTATTATCTTCCATGAACTTTTTTATCTTTTTTATCTTCCATAAAAAATCGAATCAACTTTAAATCGTTCGTAGTTGGCCGACGATAGTATTAAAAAAAAAGAAAAGGATAGGAGAGAGGGAAAAAAAGAAACAAATACGAATCGGACGTTTCGCGTGTATATTTTCATCTGTTGCAGTTAAAAACGATAAAAATCTACGAAATAGGGAAATAACAAACGGAGTTTTGTCTTCCGTTCGAAACGAAAAAACAAATTCCGCCAGAGATTTCAGCTTTAACGTGAAATCACGTAGCGAGGGTACCATTCGAATAGAATATTACAATACTGTTGTCTCATTCAGTGGCCCAATTTTCGACCGACAAAAAGTTCTTAGGGAAAGCAAAGGGAATGAGATAGATAGAGAGAGAAAGACAAGGGAGAGACATCCGAAACAGAAAGTCGTCTATAGAGAAAAGATATAAGAAACGGGTATTCGTATAAACGTTCAAATAAATCGTATAAAAAATCTGGATGGAGCTTAGGTTAAACGACGAGAACGCGATTGCGTATCTCCTTTCGTTCCATTTGACATTTATTTTTTTATTTTATTTTTTTTGTTTTCTTTTTTAAATTAAGAATATTTATTTTCGCACGGACCGAACGTGACCAACGTGAGACAAGACCCGATGACCCAGAAGCCCGAAAATCGGTTTATCACCCGTTCAAAATGTACATAACGTTATATGCAATTTTATTAACCCCCTCTCCCTATCTCTGGGGAAAATGAAAAAGAAAGAAAGAAAAAAAAGAAAATAGAAAGAAGAAAGAAAGAGAAAACGTAAACAAAAATATTGGCACAACGCTTTCACGAATATAATAGAACCAATAGGATTATTAAATATTTTCTCGTATATATTTTATTTATTATAACTTTTTGATGTATTTTTTCTTCTTTCTCCGTTTTTCTTTTGTCTTTTTATTATTTTTGGTTTTTGTTTTTGTTTTGCCTCGAAACCAGTCGAACGACAATGCCATGTATATTTCTCACTTTTGTTGACACATCGATTGAAAAAAAAATGAAAAGGAGAAAGAGTAATAGATTATCTATATATTCTCTTTTCTTTTTATGCAAAATTTTTTCACAAAAATTTTAATAAGTTGGTAATTATACAGGTTCCTGTTGAAATATCGATCAAAAAAAATGAAGAAGAAAAAAGAATAGGTAATTAATATATTATTTTTTTTTCTAAGAAATTACCATGCAATATTTCAATACGTTGTTAGTAATATAGGTACCACCTATATATATATATATATATATATATATATATATATATATATATATATATATGTATATATGTATGTATATATGTGTATATATATATATATATATGTATATATGTATGTATATATGTGTATATATATATATATATATATATGTATATATGTATGTATATATGTGTATATATATATATATATATATGCAATATACATGTATATATAAATTAGGCAAGGGAACGAAAGGGATCGCGATGTTGTTGTCGTCGGTTTGCTCGCTACGTTTACTCGCATGCTCGCTTGCTCGCTCGCTCGCGTTTGTCAAGGAGCTTTCCAGGATCCCAGGGAGAGACAGTAAATTCCGTCGTATAGCTGTCGCATTATCTAATAATGCGAATCTACGGCGGATTGTAAAGTAGGCGGTCGTGAATCGCACGTACAAATGGTACAAACCGGGAGGCAATAAAGACGAGCTCGGTTATTAAAGCGGATTCGCATTGTCAGTTGCGGCTACCGTAAATCTCTACCTTAACGCGAAATTGCGAGAGTAAAGCTGTGGATCGGGATGGGCCGCGGCTAACTATCGATCAAAGGGAACTCGTTCGTTGAAACGAAGCGCAATTGGATCGATAACGACGAAAGACGAGCAAAGACGAAGACAACATAGAGATAGAGATAGATAGATAGATAGATAGAGAGATAGAGAGAGACAAATGAAATCTTCTCTATGAAAACTTTGTATTAGATATACACCTATCTTACCGTCTCGTATTTCGTTACTTGAGAAAGAGAGAGAAAAAGAATCGATATCTTTTATTATCGTTCGATATAACATTCGAGAATATTTTCTTAAACTCACCGGAACAATCGCAACGATATATTATTTTCTTTTCATAGAGAGTGAGAGAGAGGTAGAGAGAGAGGGAGAAAGAGAAAGTGTGAAAAATTAATAACGATTATTAAAAATAATTTTGGTGACATTTAGATGTTGCATTAATAATTACAGCTGATACCAGAATGCGAAACATATAAAAAATATATCGAAAGGTTAGGGATTATTATTTATTTACAACAAATACTTCGTATCTACGAGATTTAATGTTTAATGAAATATATATATATATATTAATATATACGTAACTTAATGAAAGTTTGACGATAGAGCATGTTATATTAAATCAACGATTGAAAATTATTCATTAGACGGGGAATATTTATCGAATTTCAATGATCGTTAAACGTTATAATAATTTAATTGAATTTTATATCGTGAATAATATTTCTTTGCTTCCTTTTCTACTTTCTCCTTTTTTTCTTTTTCTTTCCTTAATTAAAATTATTTCGTGATCACGAGCATCTTTTTGTTTTCCCTTTTTACGATAAGTACTGTAACAGATGCGATTTACGAAAAGAAAAAAAAACATTTAATTCTCTTCTTTAATCAATGAAACAAAATTTTATTTCTTCGTACCAACGAGAATCGAGAAATGACGGATAGATTGAAAAAAGGAAAAAAAAACAGAAATAAAAACATAAAAGAAGAGAAATCTGAAAAAGGAACGGAACGGAACGGAGTTTTACCCAGTGACTTCTCCTGGCTGTGACGTTCTTAATAAAATTTTTTATCTCTTATAAAATGTAGTTAATACGAAAGATAAACGAAAAGAGCAAGCAATGGTGGTAGGTAGGTATAGAACAACGTGAAGAGTTTACCGTGTGTTTTGGAAAGAAGTTTTATTATGCTACGCGCGTTATAAGAAAAGAACTATCGTAACTAACGCCGCGTTTTACTTGAAAACTTTCGTCGGAGAAGTAAGAGATAGATATATACCCACGTGCATTGTCTACCTTTAACGAAGTTAAAACCCGACACGTCTTCAGAGTTCCGACTTTACGGTCGAAACAAAACGTCGAGAGAAGAGAGATTTTAGTTTCGACTCTCTCTCTCTCTCTCTCTCTCTCTCTCTCTCTCTCTCTCTATCCATCTATCTATCTCTATCTCTATCTCTCTCTATCTCTCTCTTCTCTGGCTATCGGGGGATATCGAACGAAGCGTGACTCTCCAAGGCAACACGATTAAACTTCTAAACGAGATTATTAACATTCTGAACGAGATCGGCGACGAGCTTGGGACGATAAAAGAAAAACAACAAAAAAATAAGTAATAAGGAAAAAAAAGAGAGAGAGAGGAAAGAACATGTCCGTTTGCACGTAACGATAATTAACTCGATATCTTGCTGCATTTTCACAGCCCACTACAACTTCATCTATCTCTCTCTCTCTCTCTCTCTCTCTTTTTCTCTATCAATGTTTTTAATCGTTTCCTTAGAAAAGCTCCGGCGGAATACATTAGTCATCGAGACGACCGACACCACCATATTTTACAGTACTCTCTCTCTCTCTCTCTCTTCTTTTCCCATCGTGGAGAAACTTTCCAAAAGTTCGACCATCCTTCTTCTTTCTCCCTAGTCGTCTCTCGCCCGCGCACCATCACCACCACCACCACTAACCACCTATCCACCCACCCACTCCCGTTCCCTCCTCCCTTTTTTCGTTTTTCGGTACAGCTACAACAAAACAAGTCCAAAATAGCGAAAAGCACAGGAGAAGAAGTACCTCCGGCGGTATCTCTCGTTTTATATAGCTGGGCCTTCGGACGACGGGACGAATAATTTTCAAACTGGGCCAAGGAAATTAGCATTTAGAGTATTTTTCCGCCGATTCGCGTAATCGTTTTCCGGGTTGACGTTTTCGAAGGTGTAGGGGGAACGTAGACGGTGAGCGGGGCGGGGGGCATGAGGAGTGTTAGCAGAAACGGGAGGGAGGGACACCGTGGTCGGGAACGGTGACGGGGAGGGGTAGGAGGCCAGGGACGATTCGGAAGATTCGAAAAACTATTCATGAAATATACACAACACGTCGACTGACGCAATTCGTTTGAAGAATTTTCCTTAAATCCTTCTATGCGATTTAAAAAGATAATCAAGGTTTTACGACGATAGGTAACATCGACGTTCCGAAACAAAAAAGAGAGAGAGAGAGAGAGACAGAAATAGATATATAGATAGATAGATAGATAGATAGATAGATAGAGAGTGATAGAAAAAACACAAAAAAAAGGAAAAGAAACGAAGATGCGAGAGAACGGTCGAAATCCAAAATAATTCTTTTTTCTCTTTCTCTTTCTTTTTTCTTTTTTATCTTATTTTTATTTTTTTATTTTCTTTCTTTCTTTCCTTCCTTCGTTCTTTCTTTCTTTCTTTCTTTCTTTCTCAGGAAAAAGCGAGAGACTTGCGGTTGTCCGTCTGGTATATAACGTAAGAGCTTTTAATAGCACCATCCTTAGGATCTTTGACATTAGCAAAACGGCTTCCAAAATAAAAGTTTTTCCTCTACCTCTACTTTTTCTCCTTCTTCCTCCTACCATTCCTCTTTGTCTACTTTTTCTTTCCATTTCTCCTTTCCTCTTTCCACCCTTCCTTCTTCATCCTCCCCACCCCCCAAATCTTTCCCCGTTCACGTATCCTTCGTGTCACGGTTTACGGGCAGAATCGTAATCGAACCGGTGGACCCTCTCTCTTTCTCTCTCTCTTTCTCTCTCTCTTTCTCTCTCTTTCTCTCTCTCTTTCTCTCTCTCTCTCTCTCTCTCTCACTCTCTCTCCTTCCATACCCTCCCACACCTACTCTTCCCACCAAGTTCTTTCATTGCCCGCGTAAAACGTTTCGATTTGCAATTTCCCCGGTTAACTGCCGTACTATCTTTCTCTCTCTCTCTCTCTCTCTCTCTCCCTTTCTCTCTCATCTCTCTCTTCTTCCTAGTAGTAGAACAGTTCAAATAGAAGGACTACGTACCATTTCTCTCGATTCTTCCGACTACGAGCCGTTTCTTCACGACCATCCTACCAACCAACCAACCAACCAACCAACCAACGAATGAACCAACCAACCAACCCATCCTCCTATCTCTTTCTCCTAGTATACTACCTACTATACATCGCATTCTCTTCTCCCAGTCTCGATCTTTCTACCCCCCTTCTCACCCCCTTCTCATCCCCTCGATCGACTTCCACTACTCCCGAGAGTTTATCGACGTTGAAATTATGACGTACGTACGTACTCGGAAAACACTCTCTCTTACCGATAGGATACATCATTTTGACAATAATATATGTACATACATTGTATATGTACATTGTTTCTTCTTATTCTTGTCTTCTCTCAGAGATATCTCTCTTTGATATCAGAAATGTGGGGTACCCACACCGAGATGGCGGGAAAGAGGGGCGGGCTAGGGGGCTAGAGTTGCAGGCTGCGACTCGATTATGGGGCGAGTGGGTCTCGCGAGAGGATTGAGGAGAGGGAGGTTACATACAACCTAAACAAATAAATGATCAATTCTTCAAACAAACTGTCCAACTGGAAAACTTCTACTGATCGAAAATACTACAACCCTTCCTCCTATCCCTCCTTCTCCACCACCTCCTCCTTCTTGCTGATTCGCCGAAAAGGGTTGTACACTCGCGTAAAGGAATACTAGAAAAATAAATCAATCCTCGCGTTCCCATCTCTTATACTGTTTGTCCTCCTTGTCCGATTTTTCTTTCCTTTTTTCTTTCTTTGTTTCTTTTTCTCTTTCTTCGTCTTTTTTCTTTTCTCTCTTTCGAATCCGAACAAATCTTGTACTAAAATGTTTCACGCATAAGGAGGAAGAGGACCTGCTATGTTGTTTAATTTTTTTCATTTTCTTTTTTGTTTTTTCTTTGTTATTCGAAACAAACAAAGTTCTAGAATGAAGTACAAAGAACGATCGATCGGTACGAATTGATTTTGAATTCGACGTTTGAAGTTTCATCTGTCGTTTTTTTGACTTTTGTTGTTTTTTTCGGTAACGAACTGACGGACTTCGGGGACTTTTCGGCCCTCGAAACACATTGGATGAAATTTATCGGGGTCGTGCGTACAGACGTAGGATAGGATACACGGGCCTCCGCGGAGCGTACGAAGAGAGAGAGAAAGAGAGAGAGAGAGAGAGAGAGAGAGAGAGAGAGAAAAGAGGTGAGGGTAGAGGAATGGAGGGAGAAGGGTGACCCTGCCATCTCTCCCTCGCTTGCCCTCGCTCTTTCCTGGCGCTTCGTTGTCTCGGCCGGAGGCGTCCCAGAGTCTGCCGGAATTTTCGGTTAGCCCGATTCGGATACTCTCTTCTTTTATTTCTCTCCCTGTCTCTCTCTCTCTCTCTCTCTCTCTCTCTCTCTCTCTCTCTCTCTCTCTCTCTGTCTCTCTCTTTCTATATTGAAGGACACTTCAGTAGTGTTAGTAAGAGAAACCAAAACTTATTCTTTTCCCTTCTCTCGATCCGACGATCCTCTTCGTATTCGGTAAAAGTCGAGACGTTGACTGGATCGATCGACGAAAACTGCAAGCAAGCTGTTCCTCTTTTTTCCCTTGGTGGTGGAGGATGTGGGCGGGGAGTGAATGGTTGGTTGAATGAGGGAGGAGGTGGCAACGGCGAGGTAAGGAGGGGAAAGGATGGAGGAGATTTCCGGGTCGAGCAAGCACATACATAACATATATCGAATCGCTGCGATCCATCTGCCACGATACTTGTACAGTGTGTTTATGATAGTAGAAACTCGCGCGCCACCACCACTATCACCAACACCAACACCACCACCGCCGCCTCCACCGCCGCCTCCACCATCGCTGTTGGTAGTCGCCATCAAACGAGAACCGTTTAGGATCGAAGAAGGAGTCTCGTGACGATTTACGAAACGAGCACGCCGTTCCTGTTCCCCAAGATCGACGTTCAGTTCAGCTTTCCACTCATGTTATCGGGAGATCGATCGGAACCGTTATCTTCTCAGAGAAAATGTTCAGTGAGCAATTTCTTCTTCTTCTTCGTCTTCGTCTTCCTCTTTTTCTTCTTCTTCTTTTTTCTCTCTTCTTGTTTCTTTTTTATTTTTTTCAATGAAATATCTATTCCATCTTCTAACGTATATCGTCGTTATGAAAGATAGAGAAAGAGAGAGAGAGAGAGAGAGAGAGAGAGAGAAAGAGAGGGAGAGAGATAGAAAAAGAGAGAGTTGCATCGAAATATGCACAATAGATAAGAGAATTGAATTCGGAAAGGAACGAAAAACAAAGATGAGATCGCATCTACGTACCGGTACTTGGAAAGTAGATGCTGATCGAAAACGAAATAAAATAAAACTTCGAGGCGATAAGGATCGCGGGGCCATCATCGGATTCGAGGTCAGCGCGTTATCCAACGTAGTTGGCCCAACCCACCCCCCTCCCCGTTGTCATCGACAATGTTTGCTCGATCGAAAAGCTGATCTCCCCTGAGGGCGGGGTTGGGGGTTAGGGGAGGGGAGTTGGAATATCGTTTGAACGAGCTACTAAATTTCGTACGTGGAATTTGCCGTGCACTCGTTCCGCATTCAACAGACAAATGGCGGTCTAGCAAAAAACTCTACCGGTCGTTTTCGGGGCCATTACGATTTAAATTAGTTCCCCCGCGAATAGGGAACGCGAGAAAGGCGAGGTTCTGCAATAAAGGGGGAAAAACAAAAAAAAAGAGAAAGAGAGAGAGAGAGAGAGTGTTAAAAAGAGAGAGGGAAAAATAGGAAAAGAAAGAAAAAAGAAAGAGAGAAGGAAAGAAAGAAAGAAAGAAAGATAAGAGAAAATAGGGACGGAAACGGAAGAGCGCACCCGAGCGATCTTTTTCAATTCTTCGAGACGAACCCTCAAAGTATCTTTACGTTGGTGCTCTTCGTTAGAAAGTTCAGGAATGAAAGGGTACGTACTCTTCTTTAGATCGTACGAAGCAAAAATGCAACAAATAATTATATCAATCTCTCTCTCTCTCTCTCTCTATATCTATATATATATATATATATATATATATATATATATATATATCACTAAAAAAGCTTCCGTTAAAATCTCGCATACGTATTTAAATACCTACATATATATTTATCCTAAATATATTCGCCCTATCATCCATTTCATTTTTATATAACATAATAAGATAGACTTATCTATCTATAGATGTCTATAGATGAATCTAAAAGAACATAAATAGATAGATAGATAGATAGATAGATATGCCATTTAACGTTTTAACCGTTTAAAAATATCAAATTCGCTCGATTCGTTCGAAGATACCACGGATCGATCGAAAATCTTTAAGTTTCTGCATTCGATCGTCTATTTAATCGCGTCGTTCCGCAATTGCATCCGATGCAATCGGACCTTTCTCCCCCTCCTTCCCTCCCTCCCCCTAGATACGAAACGTATCAAAAGTGGCGAGGACCTTTCTCGAATAACGGCTAAGAGAATCTCCCAAAAACGATTCTGTTTATCGCCCAAACTCGATTCCTGGCTTTGCCCTGGTCTGCCCTGCCCTGGCCCTACCTGACCTCGCCCAACGTCCTCGATCGTCCTTTCTACCACCACCACCACCATCACCACTACAACTGACAGTAGCAACAGCAACGAGCCACTAGGAAATGCTGGCAACAAAACGACGTGGTTTCATCAACGCTTACACGAACATCATCTATGTACACGCAGTTCTACCTCTGAAAATATTAAAACAAATCGTGCGACTCATTGAATCAACAATTTTTGTCCTATCATCCATCTGCAAAGCTTACTTTCTCCTCTTCCTCATTCCTCTCCTCTTCCTCCAATCGTCGTTCTACCTTTTCGTAAGAAATTAAACGACGCCAATCGCGATCGTTAAAACCGATCTTGAACGTGGAAAAACCATTCCCGGTAATGAAATATTTACGTTACCACCAAATCTAATGATTGATTTATCGTAGTAATCGTTAGTATCGCACTATCCGAGTATATCGAAAAAAATTCTTTATGGGCCTTTACGATCGTTCCGATTCATATTTCATTGCCGTGAAATACCAATCATTCTGCTACGGTTTGTATAGAGTCCGATCGAATCGGAGCTCCTTCGAAATAGGATTTCTGTTGGATATTAAACAGGCGTAAGGATCGATAGGAGCTATACACGCTCTCTCTCTCTCTCTCTCTCTCTCTCTCTCTCTCTCTCTCTCTCTCTCTCTCTCTCTCTCTCTCTCTCTCTCTCTCTTCTCTCTCTCTCTTACTCTGTATCTATACCTTTCTCTATACCAAAGCCGATACATTAAGAGTTCGTTAGGGCACGTTAAAGTCTAACGAGCTGGAAATTCCGGTGCGGTTTATAGGTTCAAAAACACGCGCGCAGTGCGAATAATCGATCTTGCGGTTATTGGGCAGACGAGTAATCGAAAGTGCGCTTAATCCGCGCCCGAGTGTGTACTACTCAAAGTACTTCTCCATAGGCGTGCAGGATAATCGTAATAGTTCTATTCTACTTCGCGTTAAAGATAGAAACTTGGTCTGCTGGCCGTTGTTGTATTCTTGTTCCCCTTCAGGAATTCATTCGAGACACGGGAACAACTTCGTTCCAAGCCGATTTATTACATTAACCAGTTTAAATCACCGAATTTCTGTCCCCGAAGTACGCCCCCGCCTCCCCACCCCGCCCCCTCCTGCCAACACCATCACCACCACTAGCTCGCTCATGTCCCGAAGATTTTATCTTCGTTAGATCGACGGCTTTACAACATTCGGCCGACTTTACCCGCTGGGATCTTAATATAATACCTAATTTAAATGACAAACGATAATTATATTACCTTACGCAGCGAAATGGTAACGTAGGTGGTTATATAACGTAATATTAATTGAATTATTTAACGCGTGGTATCCTCCCTCCACCTTCACCCACCCGACCCTTTTCCACCTTCCCACCTTCTCGGCCCAAACCCCCATCGCTGAGGCTTTTCGTTTCATTTCCCCTTGATTATGACTTCACAAATCAACGATATAACAAAAAAAGAAATATTAAAAGAAAGAGAGAAAAGGAACCAAAAAAAAAGAGAAATAAAGGAAAATGTCATCCCCTCCCCCTCTTTCCCTACGTATTTTACTCTACTCATAATGTGTGTATATATATATATTTTGGGTCGTCCGGAAAATACGTGCCGATAATATTTTAATAATAATAGCAATAATTTGATAAATATATACAAAAGTTTAAATCTGCTTTTCAAAATCGGCACGAACTTTCCGGACGACCCGATATACATATATGATCGGGCAATTCTCTTTTTTGCGGTAACTCTGGATTATCGTAAAAATCAATTCGTAAAAATGCTCCTTTCGTAAGGAGGCTCACATTAAACGAAATTATTTCACGTAGAACAATTCGGAAATACCAGAACATCCTGAACTTAACAAAGCACAATGTCGTTCATAAACAAATAAATACAAGGAAGGAAAAAGGGTGTATTGGATGGGAACATATAGAAAGAGGAGTTGAAGTGGGAGTGGAGTATTCATAACGCAAGACGACAAGGTCGGGGATTAGCCGATGGCCCGAATCGTTCCTTATAAAGTAAATCGCGTCCTTCCACCGATGTCGTCGTCGCCTTTACGGAATTAAGAAGGAGGGGCCCAGAGGGGATTATGGCTCGCGCCAAGATCTTACAGAATCCTCCGGAGGATTTGCGAGGCAGACAGTGAACGTCGCGGCCTTAGCGGTGCTACTCATGATTTATTAAAACTGTCCTCTCCTTTAAACCGTTGTTACAACGATCCTTCTTCTTCCTCTTCCCCCCTTTTTCACACGAAATATTGTAGATACGTAAACTTATACCTATACCCGTAACTGTATACTACACACCTGTACCTGTATACTACATGCTTGTACCTATACCCGTACATATATATACTACACACTTGTACCTATACCCATACATATATACCACACGCTTGTATGTGTACCCTTTACCTGTACTTGTACCTGTATATTACACACCTACAACTATACACCCGTATGCCAAACACCTGTACGTCGTACACTTGTAACTATACATTGACAAACCGCGTCTTCTTTTTTTTATTTATTTATTTATTTTTTTTTTGTTCTTTTCGTTACGACAGACGTGTATTTTCACGTATATGTACGTAAGTAGGTTGGGGAACGTAAAACGTCAGGTCAGAAAAGAAAGACGACGAAGGAAGAAAGGGGAAAAAGGAAAAGAAAAGAAAGAAAAAAAAAGGTTGGCGAAGTGTCGGTTGGAAAAAAGAAAAAACTGGTGGTTGGGGACGTAAGGGCGACGTAAGAGTACCTAAAGTGCCTAAACATTTTTAAAGCGGCAAGAAATAGAGAAAATACGTTCTCCGCGTAACCACGCGTCTTTCTCATTAATCTTAGTCTCCGTAGAAAAGTATTTCGCGTTTTGTTGTTACCAAAACGAAACGAGACGAAACGAAACGTAACGAAACGGGACGGAACGGAACGAACGAATCGATGCATATTCTTCGTTTGTAGATGGTGAAAAGATATTTTCTGTTTTTCTTTTCTATTTTTTTTTCAGATAAAAAAAATCGGCGACACGAGAAACGAACGCCAAGAGACAAATTTCTTTTTCTCTTTCAACTTCTCACTTTTCGTCTTTCGCGAGAGATCCGATTGAAACGAAAATTTAGCGATATGTATATATATATATATATATATATATATATATATATATATATATATATATACACATATCATTATATATATACATATCGAGAGAGAGAGAGAGAGAGAGAGAGAGAGAGAGAGAGAGACGAGAGTGTAAGAAAAATCGAGGAGCCATTAGGCCATTAGATTCTGTCACTGAAATGGTATTTCACTACGAGAGGGTAACGTACATACCCTTAACTTCAATACATACGATATATATATATATATATATATATATATATATATATATATGTATATATGTATATGTATTACGGGTTATAATTCAGTGAAAAGTCGAAGTTTGTCGCGTTAGTTGCAACGGAATGGTTTGCAAATGCGGAGTAATAAATGATATTGCCGTTGGCGTTTCTAACGAGCGAACCAGGAAACGCACGCGATTCGGTTTGATTACGTTTAGTTTAGTTTCGTTTCATACGTCGTAACGAAAGGGGACCGTAAGCGAGTCTATCGATTCGTTTACGTCATTGGCGACACGATTGGTACGACGACTTTTAGTCCTTTTAATTAACGATTCCGAAAGAGAGAGAAAAAGAGAGTGAGAGTGAGAATGAAAGAGCGACTCAAAGCATACTCGATGACACGCGTGCGTTGTGCGAAACGAGATCGTAACGAGAGAACTGAGCGTTTCGGATTATAATATACGTCGAAAGTAAGCTCGTTAAAAGTCGATATAGTAAATGGAACCTTTTCCATCGGTTGCCCAACCGTATCAACAAAATGAACCACCTTCTCTCTCAGTATAACAAACAAACTATCGACGTAATCTCGACGTACGTTGATCGTACGCCGTACATACGTAACGTTAAAAGCTTACCCTATTGTTACTAAAAAGAAGTAAAATGTATATATATATATATATATATATATATATATATAAAGAAAAATAAATATATATATAATTGATAACAATTAACGAGGGCACGCGACGATCGAGATTTATCCCCTGGAGTTGGTCTCTCGATCATTTCGAATTCGTTGAAACAAACGAAATCATCGATCCTAACGGCTGTTAAAATATTCATCCACCTTTACCGCAGTTTCGTTCTCTCTCTCTCTCTCTCTCTCTCTCTCTCTCTCTCTCTCTCTCTTTCTCTTTTTTATTTTCGAAAGCTGACGGTCGTCGTTCGTCGTTTGTCTCGCTTAAAAATTAACAGCCGTACGTGGATAGCAAAAGAGAAGAGACAGAGAGAAAGAGAAAGAGAAAAAGAGATAGATATATAGATAGATAGACAGATAGATAGATAGAAAGAGAGAGAGAGAGAGAGAGAGAGAGAACAAAAAAGAGAGAAAGGTGTGTACCGCTTTTCGCATTCGATTGTCCCGCTTGCAGGATGCAGTACGGAGAGAGAGAGAGAGAGAGGTCCCCGATAGAGGAACTCGGTACCGAACGAGTTATTCAAATCCTGTACGAAGAGTATCTCCTCCTCCCCGTCTCGTTCCAACCGATTTTCCTCTCGCACCGTTACCATCCTCTCTCCTCTCCACTCCTCTCTTCTCCGCACAAAACCCCGTCTCCCTTCTCTTCGCAACCCCTTTACGCCTCATCCCACTACTCCCCTAGCAGTTCTCCTGTCTCACCCACCCGCCCACCCTCCTCGTAAATAACGTTATTTATTCGCGAATTTGTTTTTCCCTCACTGTACCCGCGCCCGCGCCAACGTCCACGTCCGCGTCCACGTCCGTGCGCCCCATGCCCGCGATCCCAAACCCCATATCCCGAGTCCCGAGCCCCAAACCCAAACCCCCGAAACCAAAGCCCTCTCTCCCTGCCCCACCCCGCCGTGCCCGGGCGCGCTAGAACGCGTCGACTGAATGCATAAACATGTTTTACTCCACTATCACTAAAACCACGAGTGCTACCACGTCGGCTCCTCGTATCTTTTCTTCCTATTCCGTATAACACACGTCGTCGTCGTCGTCGTCGACGTCGTCTCTTGTCGTCTCCTGTTTCTCTCGCAATTTTTTTTCCTCGCCTCGATTCGTCGTCCGTCATATTATAATTCATTCCCACTCCCTCCCACAACCCACTGTTCTATTTTCTTCCTTTTCTCTCTCTCTCTCTCTCTCTCTCTCTCTCTCTCTCTCTCTCTCTCTTCGATATGCCGATTCGACGGCAGCGTCCTATACTAGCCGAAAAGTTTTTCATTCGCCCTAACGAACGTTTGCTTCTCTCGTTGTTGCATTTATCGTTGTTCGTTGTTCGTTGTCGTTGTTGTTGTTGTTTTTGCGATGATGACTTGCGAATCTAAAGGAAGAAGCGGAAAAAAAAGAATGAAAAAGAAACGACAGAGAAAGGAATGGAATCAACGACGAAAATTCACGCGAAGGATCGTCGCACATTAAAATTCCAGTCGTTTGCTCTAACATCGAGAAATATTTAACTTGGTAGAACTCGTAGATAGTCTCGAAGGAATACTACACACGCACAGAATGGGGAGATGGGTTATGGGAAGAGGAAAACACGCGAAATCTAATACGCATATAGGGTTTTAGTAGATTGCGTTCGTAATAAACGTGCAAAGTTTTCGATGAACGAAAGAATTTCTGATAACAGCGTTTCGTTATACAGCTCAACGACGCAATTTTCCGCAAAATTTGTAATATATGCGTACGTACGTACCACCACCACCACTATTACTACCACCACCACCACTACTACTACTACCGGATAAAGCGTATCTCTCTATTTGTGGAGACGTGGGTGTGCTTTCGAAAATTCGCTCGGTCATCCGGGAAAATTTCGATAAAAGCCGCGTCGTATCCCGCGATAATATAAAAATAAATATGGCCGATTATCGTTGTTGTTTCAAAATAATACGTAACTTTTACGTTTCCTCGTAGATATTCGCTTATCTGTAAACTCACGCCGGTGGCTTTCACGTTTAATCAGTTACGATCGGGTAACGACGATTTGAGAATATAATAAACCGGAGGGAAAAAATGATTTTTTTCGATTGAAAATTTTTTTCTACTTTTTGGATTTTGCTCCCTCTCCCTTCCTACCCACTACCCTTCTACGCTTTGTACCCTTCTGAATATCTATCCCTCCTGGCGCCTCCGATCTCTCTCTCCTCTTCCTCGTTTCTTCTATCAGACGTCATTGACAACACAATAATTCGTCCCCCCCCGCTCTCACACACCGGATTAACTAGTAAATCCGGATTTTTTTCCAAAACAACGCCCCACTGGAAGTCGCGCATTGTATAAAGCCGTCCGTCTATCCTGCCGTGGTAGAAACTGTGTAATCGACCGTATACAACGCTTGGAAACGGATCACGGGCCATTTGTTGTATTAAAATGTAATTAAAACATCGAGAACGAATCGTGATTTATATTTCTGAAATATGAACTTATTCGCACGGCCTCTCTCTGGACTGTGTTACACACGAAAATCGTTGGACGGTTTCACGTTTTAAAATATATTTCGACGTTAAATACGACAGAGAGCTTCGCGTGCGAAATCGAAACTTATACGCTCATTTATCGCGCTTAATGTCAAATTAAAACGAGTTCTCGCAGATCTACGAGACATTATTATTCGTCGCTTAAATCATAAAATATCGCGAATTCGTATGTTGTATTCTTCTTTTCTTTTTTCCTTGCTTGTTTATTTCTTTTTTTTTTCTTTTTTATCATTCTTACAAATATAAAGGGAATGTATCGTAGAATGTCGTTTCCAACGTGACGTGAAAAGAACGAAAAATCCAAAAATGAAATAATAGTAATAATATACGTACGTTCCGACTATATCTGATTACGTTATAGAGAAAAAAAAAGAAACAAACAAACGAACAAACAAACAAAGAACGATTCGTAGTATTTCCGTCGTTACGTCGTACGTTTAAAAAAAAAACATTTTGATCTACGACGTTAACGCGGTTCCCACTTTGTGAAATTACCACGGAACTGAGAGAACAACGCGATAATGACGTTGACGACGATCGTCATTGCGCTCGACGGAGCGCGATCGATTTATTCCACTTCCAGCAATCGTGCAGTTTTGCGTATCAAGCTTAAGCCATGCGAAGAGATAATGGACAATTGATCATTTGCAATGGCTATTTCTAATCCCCTACAATCCCACTACCACGAATTTATAATAACAATATGTCCGAATATTACCGAGCGTTACAATATCTCTCGAATCAAAAATTGAAACAAAAATATAAAACGTGTTACACGTACGTATTAATCCGTCGATCAAAGGAAAAACGCCGAAAAAAAGAATGAGAGAGAAAGAAGAGAACAAAATAAATAAATAAAATAAAACAAACAAATAAAATGGATCAACAAAAATCGGGATCGCACGCCCAACGAAATCGTAAAACCGTAAAATTGTAAAACCATGAACGGTCGGGTCGGTCTATTAATAAATGATAAAGTATAATATATTTTTGGAGAAAGTGGTCGAAAGGAAATGACGAAACGAACGAAAAGTATGACGATGATAACGGATACATCCGATGCCCCGTCGTGCCTGCAAATAACATTTTAACGTTCGTAGATCGGTGTGAATCGGTTAAAACGATCGAGTTTTTAACGATTAATTATAGTACGTTGTGTACGTATGTATGTGTGTTTGTAACCCTACGTACGTTAACGTTACCGTGTTCTGTCTCTCTGCGTCATTGCTCGCCAACTCGATCGGATCGGTGATTTTAATGTATCGCGCGAGTAAAGTACGTTGCCTGCGGCTCTCTACGGCGTTTCACGCATCAACGATTACGTGTAACAACGTGTGTACGTGTGTGCACGCCTGTGTGAAATCAATTAAATCAATTAGCGTTACGAGCTTACGCGACGACCTTAACCGCTCGTCATCTGACATATCTACGTTCCCTTATAACCTTAAAACAGATCTTCCTTAATATACATACCCTAACGTACGTTAAATAACCTAAAACACTCATGTAATCCTCTTTAGCGTATCCTTTCTTTTATACTTTCGTTGAGTCTACCTACTTTCGCGGGATGTTTAATTAAACCGCGCGAAATTCTTAATTTCCTAGCTATCTAGTCAGCCAGCTAGCTAGTTCAACCTATCACCCGGCAAACTTCTACCCTCCCACCTCCCATCGACCCCCTTGCCCATCCATCGCCAAACCCCACCCCCTTTCCTTTCCCCCGCCCCGCCACCGAAACTTAACTTTTTATTAAATCTTACTTTTTTTTTTCCATTTTATATTCGGTTACTTCCACATCCGACCGTTTAAATATCCCCTCTTGGCTAGCACCTCTGAAATACATTTTTTTTTATATTGTTATTTAAAGAACTTGCGAGCGCATTTTCTTGTCTCTCTCTCTCTCTCTCTCTCTCTCTCTCTCTCTCTCTGCCGTTCTTTTCCTTTTTCTGTTTTCTATTTTTGTGAAACGCAACGACGATGACAACGACGAGGACGACACAATCCATACGGATGATATTTCGATTAAGGGGTTACGCCACCTTGGCGCTCGGTAAAATAGGTATAAAAAGGAATTTTTTTTTGATGCTGCTATTGAGTATATAACATAATCTTTATTTCACACATATGTATTGTAGTTTCAAGAACAATTTCCAATATTAACGATTAAAAAAAAATAAAAAATGGCGGAGATGTAAGCCGATAAGTAGGACCATGTTTTGAAAATCGTTGCACATGGTGTACATGATTTCTCTATTAGGCATCGTTTAAAACATAAATAATAAATTTAGTCTTATTTAGAATGGTTATAGCTACAATGTGACGTAAGGATAAAATTTTTAAAAATTTTTTATAGAAATGGCAACCGTTTGAAAAAAAATCGATTTTTCATAGAAATTTTTAGCTGAAAAAATTCATAACTTTCGAACAAGGCATCCAATCAAAAAAAAGTCCTATGTCACATTGTAGAGAATCTTATAAAAAATAAATGTTGTAAATTTGAACAAAATCGGTTAAGTAGATCTTGAGATATCGTGTACACCAGTTTGAATAATGTAGTTTCGAGAAAAATGCAAAAGAAAATTTAGTACGATGTCAGCGTCTTAAAATCAAATATAACCTTCAATCTGCAATTCCTGGACCATACATGAGGTATTTTACAGTTGCTGTGATGTCCTCCGCTTCTTTGTGTGCAACTCTTTTCAATTTTCTGGCCTCTTTTGCCTCCTGTTGCGCTTTTACGTTAGCTATGGTTCACATGGTTCGTATGGTTCACATTGAGCACAATTCACCTTTAGTTTAAAGCCAAGACCACGAACAGAAGTTTCGGTTAAATTGATATCACCGCCGCACTCTTTACACTTTACCATTTCACTTATAGCAGAAAAATACAGATACAAAATTAATTAATCGGTACCCGAAAGATGTATATATTTATATATTATATTTATATAATATATTATATTATATAAAGAGGGTCCGATATTTACGACAATGAATATACCTGTGTTATTTTTAGCTTCCGAGACCCAAAGGAATAATGTAAAATCCTTTGTCAAGGCTTTAGGTTATCGTAACGATTCGAGTGCTTTCAGATCGACTTCGCCGCGCTCACTGAAAATTGCTATAACTTCGGTAATAGTTTGAATTTTTGAATGATTTAAAGCTTAAAATATTCTTAAAAGTATAAACAATTGATCTAGCTAAAACAATCGATTTTTTTTCTCAAGGTGGTGTAACCCTTTAACAAGCCTCGATTAAAATCAATTCGTTCTCGCTTTAACGCGTTCGGATATCGCGCGCCAGAACGTTAACTAATATCGATCGCCTCGGTAATATTGTCGTCGGTATGAAATCGATGATTATCGATGGATACTGTCAACTGGTTTTAACCATTAAACGTCGGTTAAAACGATCCCCGACAATTTTCCTGTACATTTTTACGATGAAAACAACCTAAACAAAACAATATGAAAAAAAATAAACCGAAAAGAAAGAGAGAGAGAGAGAGAGAGAGAGAGAGAGAGAGAAAAGAAAAAAGAAAAAAGAGCAAAAGCGAAAATAAAAGAAAAATAATAATAATAATAATATTAATAATAGTAATAGCTTCCACGTGTATTACAATTCAATGTGAACAAAATGTTTATAAAAGATATTAATTATTAATTATTAATTATTAATTATTAAGAAAGTTATTAATACATGTTGTATCTCTTTTTGATAGCGGACAGACAGAAACAGGCAGAGACAGACAGAGAGAAAGAGAAAGATAGAGGGAGAGAGTGAAAAAAGAAAGAGCAGGGGAAAAAGAACAGAGAGAAAGGGAGAAGAAACGAAGGGTGATAGAATCGATTCGCTAATAAAAAATAAAAAAAGAGAAAAAAACAAACAAGTAAAAAGGGATAGCGACTTTTAATTTCCGGAAGTGATTTCGTAAGATTTTCGTAATCTTTAGAGTGGATCCGGTCGAAGAAAAAGCTAATTCAAATCCCTCGATTATTTCGTATTAGTAACCTCCGCAGCCGACGCCTCTCGAGGATCGTCCCCTCTCATAGATACTAGACGTGTATACCCGCGAAGGCTCCTAGCACGGAATAGCAGCAATGCTTACCAAGCTCTTGGACGAGGTCCTTGAGCAAATGCAGACCCTTCTTTGTGAGATAGAGATAGAGTTAGAGTTAGAGATAGAGATAGAGAGAGAGAGAGAGAGAGAGAGAGAGAGAGAGAGAGAGAGAGAGAGAGAGAGAGAGAGAGTAACAGCTGGCGCAACGTTGGTCCCTTGTTCTCGAAGCGCGTTAACGGGGAGGAATCGTGCTCTCGAAGGATCTGGAAATTTTCCTAAGCAAATCGAGGATCCTAGGAAAAGGGCTTCCTTTAGGATGTTATCGATCATCGAACAACGCTTTCATCTTGAGACAACACAACGTGTGACGGTCCCCAGGTGATCTCCAAAACGTTCCTCAGGAACCCTAGACCAATAATAAGAAGATAGTTTTAATGACGCAAGAGGGAGAGAGAGAGAGAGAGAAAGAGAAAGTAATCCAAGTTTAATAATAATCGAAGTTTAAGTTTAATAATACTAATATTAAGTTTAATAATACTTAGATTAACCGATGATTACTATCGCGCGATAAAACGTTAAACGTTAGAGGTAGTTTCTAATTCTTTAAGAGAGGATCAGAGGGGTTGGGGGATCAAAGGGATGGGGAATGAGGGTCGAGAGATCGGACTACTAGCTAGGAGGAGGTATGTCGATGGTTAAAGCAATAACGATCGGCACTCCTTCGAATTAGCGTCGTACAGCAGCCCACCATGGCAGTAAGCCATGGGTGGCCCGCACACCGAGCGGAGCGGACCGTACCGTACCGTACACCATCCATCCGGATCAACCGAACGAGTACCCATCTGGGACGGATGTTCCAGCTCCTGGGTTCGGTCGTTCCCGTTCCAGCTGCGTCAGCTCCGTTAACATCGTTACCGCTATCGTCGTAATCATATTTCGCCGTACAAGACCGCCCGCGCTAAACGAGATTACGCCACCATCGGTAGAGCGAAACGAAAAGAGAAAAGGGAGAAAGGAGAGGGAAGGAGGAGGGATATTGAAAAAAAAACGGATACCCCAGTAGGGTACCTCCCGCAATATATCAAACGAGCAAGCTTACTTAACTTTAGACTCTTTCTCTCTCTCTATGTCTCTCTCTCTCTCTCTCTCTCTCTCTCTCTCTCTCTTTTTCTATCTCCCTCTCTCTCTCTAGTTTTAACATCCACGGACACGTTTACTCTTTAATCGTAGTACCACTTTGTCAAACACTAACTACCGCTTCCTCGCGAATATACGCTTTACACGTTAGTTATCGAATTGTAAAGAAAAACAGAAGAAAAAAAAAAGAAACGAAAGAATTTCACGATCTACAAAGATTCTCGTTCTTCGTTTAGATCTGTTCTAAAAAAAAAAAAAAAAAAAAAAAAGCACATAATTAGTTATTTGCGTATAACAGAGGGAAAGAAGAGAGAAAAAGAAAGAAAGAAAAGAAAAGAAAAGGTAAAAGCGATCTCTAATCTCTGAAATATCCCCTTTTGTAATCTCTCAGAGAGATTTAGAGATGTCACGATAATGTTTATACTTTTTTTCTTATTTTTCCAACGTACCCACACCACATAACACCCGACACGTTTTAATGAAACTATAAACGTAAACGACTTAGACGTATCGCCCAATGAGAAGTTTTCGATGAGAAAAATGCAGAGTAAGACCGGGGGTATAGGTGAAACGTGCACCTGATCAAAAAGGAGAAAGAGAGAGAAAGAGAGAGAGAGGGAGGAAGAAAGAGAGAGAGAGAGGGAGAGAGAGAGAGAGAGAGAGAAAATAGAGAATGAACGAGTTCGGATAAACGTTGGCAAGAGACAGGACGATGTTAGAGGCAGTCGTTCGTAGTAGCTAGCAGGGTGTTGTAGGGGATGGTGGTAGTGATGGTGGTGGTGGTGGTAGTGGTGGTGGAGGCGGTAGGGTGGTGGAAGGCTACGAGAGTCGAATGACAGGGGGCACATCTATTGGCTGTTCGGTAGGATCGTCACGTTCGCCACGACAATTTATGACGATTGGAATAGCGGCCAGTTCAGCCGTTATACGTTCGTGCAACGGGCTCGGACTACCAAAGTCCAAGCCAAAGAGAGAGAGAGAGAGAGAAAGAGAGAGGGAGAGAGAGAGAGAGGGAGAGAGAGAGAGAGAGGGAGAGAGAGAGAGAGAGAGAGAGAAAGAAAGAGATGAAAGAGAGAGAGGTGGAAGCTTACTAAACTGGTTCAATTAACGAGAAGCATCGAAAAAAGGATTCGAGGAGACTCGTCGTCCGCTAACTCTTCTCTAACGAACTATCTAATAAAAATAATCCTTACAAACGGGTTAATACGAAATTTCCTTCGTTAATATCCGATACCAAGATTTTTCTCATCCTTCGACCCTTTCGTTTCTTCTCCCGTCTATCCAAATTATTCGAGTGTAGATTTTGTTTTGTTTTTTTTATTATTATTATTAATTAAAAATACAATCGCACGGTATCCCACCTACACGTGAAATATATGTTACATATTGCATTCGAACATTCTCAGAAAAACGCGTTCGTAGCATCGTTAAGAAATTTCTATCGCATCGAATAATTTTCGAATTGAAAGTTTATATTATTTTTCTTTTCCTCTTGACCGATTAAAATTATATATATATATATATGTATATATATATATATATATATATATATATATATATATACATATATATATATATATATATGTATATATATATATATATATATATACATATATATAAGTGTTGTATAAGTGTTGTATGTATAAGTGTTGTTTTCCTTTATTTTTCTCAATTTTATTTATTTCGTCTTTTTTCTTGTTTTCCTCTTTTTGTTTCTTTAACAAAATAAGTGGCCCAACAAAAGGATTGTTTTAATTTTAATTTACACATGATTAAAATTCGATACTCTCATTAACTTCTACAATACGTAAAACATACGAAATGCTCTCTGTGTATATACCGCAATAATGAATTTCGTTGCTAATGAGTTCTATGCATCGATGTGCATGAACCAACGTGGATATCAGAATATTGGTATAATAATATAGTTTACACTCTCTTTCGATCTCTCTCTCTCTCTCTCTCTCTCTCTCTCTCTCTCTGTAGCTCTCTGTCTCTTGGTATTTGCTACCTATACTATATTCGTTTATGATTCGTTTCGTTCTCGCATCTCTGAGCTGAAACGCGATAAGCTTCCATTTTAGATATACCACAAACGTTCGTTTGCGTTGTTATTTCCTTTTCTCTCTCTCACTCTCTCTCTCTCTCTCTCTCTCTCTCTCTCTCTCTCTCTCTCTCCCTCTCCGTCTCTCTCTCTTTCTCATCTCCCATTATAATTTATATTTCTTGAAACCATGCATATTAGGACCGGTACCTACATATGTATATAAAGTTAATCATATCTAAAGTGCAGATTATTACGATAAAATGATAACGAACTACAACAAGAAATTGATATAATTATAATTTATCTTAAACAACAGCTCGATTATCGACCCAATTTTATATCCGTTCAATACAATAGCTCGATTAATTAATTTATTTTTTTTAACATACATACATACATACACACGTATATATATATATATTTATTTATTTATTTATTTATTTATTTATTTATTACAACAAAAAAATCATCACCGTTTATCAATTATTGATCGTTCAAGATTAATGAGAAGAAAATATATAGACGATATTTTCTGATATAATATCTTGTATGACATTGGAAGCTTTTCATCGGTGACACGATGTCACAATTTCGTTTCTATCTCCTTATCGGTGTCCCAACGGATGAGTTTAATAAGGAACTAGGACTCCATATTCCTCGTTCGAGAAACCTTCGTCAAGAGATAGAAAGAGAGAGAGAGAGAGAGAGAGAGAGAGAAAGACAGAGAGAGAGAGAGAGAGAGAGAGAGAGAGCATGAAACCTTATTCCCTTTTCAAAGGAAACTGACATCACGAAACACCGTTGGTATTTAGGTAGAGCAGACTGAGAACTGGACACAAATGTGAATTTACCATGGAGAGAGAAAGAGAAAGAGAGAGACAGAAAGAGAGAGAGAGAGAGAGAGAGAGAGAGAGAGAAAGAGAGAGGAATAGATAGGGAAAGTGCCCGAGCAGGGATGAAACGCCACCGAGATTGTACTAATTAAGTCCCATCTACCACTAATTGCCTACGTTTCTCTAGTTACCTTGTCGATGCTTCGAAACATTTCGTCGCTGATCGATGATACACATTTATCGATTATTTTAACGAACTTGTCCGGCCGATAACGTTTAAATGACCCATTTTTAGGAATATTATATATACAATAAGATTGTATTACTGATAATAACGTCGACGCCGTCGTCCTTTTCTATCCATTTTACCATGATCTAACTCGTTCGGAGATATAACGATCGTCCAAATTTCATCGAAAACGGATTTTCGAGGGTTAAAGGAAAAAAAAAATAAAAAGGAAGAGATAAAATGTTTAAACTATTTTGATGAACTTAATGGATTTTCGTAGAAACGACTTTTCAAAGTGCCCAGATCCACGGACAATCGGACGAATCGGCGAATGGCAGTGTGTCGGTAAGCCAGGGACACGCGTTTGAAAATTGTCTTTCTCTCTTTTCTTTTTTTTTACATTGGTCACGTTATAGAAAGGAGTAATCGGACGAGATCTAATTCGATTCGATTCGAGTCAACTTTTGGTCGGTTAAAATTGAACGCATTTTTTTTTGACGCACGAATCAAACGTCCGTATCGCGAGGTCGACAAAAAGGGGGGGAGCAATGGTGGATAAGTGGGCGGGTAAAAAACAGCAATTATATCTCGTCGAGTTGACGAAGGGGTTCTTTTCGTTGAAACGAAAGAAGAAAAAGAAAAATTAGAAAAAAAAAAGAAAAGTCGTCAATAATAAATAAACAGGCAAGTAATGCATCAAAACGATTTGCCATCGCATTGAAAACGACGAAAGTCGAACTTGTTGGTTTGGTTCGCGAAAGGGAGGAAGGGTGGAAGGGAGGGAGAGAAAGGAGGAATGAGTGGGTGGGTGGGTAGGTCCAACCAATTAAAACATGACAATTTATTTCCCGTCATTCTCTAATTGCAACAAAACTACTATGCCCCCTTTAAGTAGTCGTTCGCCGACGTAAATATCGAACCGGAATTATGTTGCATCGATTCAACCGCATAACAAGCAGTTCCTACCTGCGAAAATCCGATTAACGAACGGTCATTACCATCGGCCGCTTAATTTGAAATATCACGTCGATCGATTTTACAACCCAATTATCTTTCCTACGCGAAATTAGAGCCCGCGCGTGACTTCGTTTTCAATTAACTTTTCTAATGATAATAAATTCGATCAATTATATTCCGTTGTTACGACGATGTCGTAATATGGTTGGATAAACTACGTCTCTCAATTGGAGAGGGAAATGTATCATCTATCGTACATAGATCATACGATTCTAATCTTTACGTCGATATCATTTACGCAATCCTAGCACGCCTCAATATGATCGCTTGGGTTTGCGTCAAATTTTTTGGCAACCCTTCTAACGATATCGATTCTATCGTACGCTTTCGCATTAAAAACATATCCATACCGGTTAGCCACAATAATGCGAATCAAAATGACTTATTTCATCGATCGTCTTACTTACAACAAATCGTCGACATAATTTACAAAACGGTATTACCCAATGCGTACGCGTGTTCCTATTCGAACATTACGATACGTCGATTCAATCGAATTAACTTTCTACACTAACGATTTACTTCGTCTTTATAATCGGGAAGTTCGTTTTCTATGATCATCGTTAGATCGACGAAAACGACACCGAGTGAAGAAGTATTAATGATCGATTATTTTTTTCCGATACATCGTAAAACGATCGAAAAAACTTTAGCGGCCATTCAGACTCGCACTTGATTCTTACGGACTAAGCACATGGCTCACCAAGTGTTCAAAACGCAAAACGAAAAATATAAAAAAAATTAGAGAGAGAGAGAGAGAGAGAGAGAGAGAGAGAGAGTGAGAGATCGTTCATAAACGAGCAGAAGCCACCGACGTCGGAAACGAGCTTTTAATCGACTTTACGATCCGATGAGAGCACATCTGGCGGTGGGGCTTTCAAACGCGTACATATTTTAAAATACTTTGTCGATGGGCGTGATAACCGCGTCGCCTCGTGTTGCGTCGCCTAGCGTCGCCTAGCGTCGAGTCAACGTGAAAACGTCGAGGAAATTCGTTAAAGCCAACGCATCGCTTTTAATCAACTTTGCAAGTAGTTCGATGGTCGGGGCCTTTTGATCGGACGATCCTGGAGAGAGGCGGCTGAGAGCACGATATTGAATCTGCGGATAACTTTTCCAACGAAGAAGTCCTCGTCTTTCTACAAAAGGGGCAGGGCGGGACGGAGGTGGGGGATGAATGTAGAAAAAATAAAAAAGAGGGAACAAGAACCTTGAAAGGAGGGGATTATCTTCTATGCCGCAGCACACGAAGAGATCGTGTTAAGAGAGTACGGGGACAAAAAAGAAAAAAGAAGGAAGAAAAAAAAGAGAGGGAGAGAGAGAGAGAGAGAGAGAGAGAGAGAGAGAGAGAGAATATCATGCGAAATTATACCAATTAATATAATAACATCATTTATAATGTCGAAGTTAATCAACTAATTTCATTTCACGTCTCTCTCTCTCTCTCTCTTTTTTCTTGTTAATAATAATAATTATTATAATAATAATAACGATGACGATGTTAATAATAATAATAATTGAAGGGAAACGGAAGAAATTGACGATCCAAAGAATGCAAGTACGAAAAATTATTCGAAGAAAGAGAGATAGAGGGAGAGAGAAAGATAGAGAGAGAGAAAGAAAAAAAATTCTACCGAATGTTTTCTAACCGTTATAAAAAAAAAAGAAAATAAAAAAACATTCCTTTCGATCGACCATATTATTCCCATAATAGAAATTAGAATGGAATAAATTTCATATAACGTGAGTGGTTAGCAATACACCACCGCGTGTTTTTAACCCATTACCGTCCTATTGCAATTCCGCGAGTAAAACCTTTCAGCGTTATGTTATACAAGACGCATAAACAAATGGGTAGAGACATAACCGAGGCAACGATGCTCGAAACGGCCGGTGTTATACAATACGTATAAACAGTCGAGTCTCTTTTTTCCTCTCTCTCTCTCCTTCTCTCTCTCTCTCTCTATCTATCTATCTATCTATCTGTTTCTCTCTTTGTTTTTCCCCCGCGCGTGTGTATCTCACCAGAAATCTGCGGAAACGCGTGCATTGCGTTTGAAAAAAAAACAAAAAGAAGAAAATAAAAAATAAAAAATAAAAAAAAGAAAGAAGAAAGGTAATAGAGAACGATCTTTGCGTATTGTTCGACGACTGAGTTACCATTTGTAAACGATGTATCATCTAAAGACGATCGATGTCTTTAACAAGAATCGTAATCCTGCGTTCTTTCTCTCTCTCTCTCTCTCTCTCTCTCTCTCTCTCTCTCTCTCTCTCTCTCTCTCTCTCTCTCTATCTATCTATCTATCTATCTATCTATCTATCTATCTATCTATCTATCTATCTATCTATCTATCTATCTATCTATCTATCTATCTATCTATCTATCTATCTATCTATCTATCTATCTATCTATCTATCTATCTATCTATCTATCTATCTATCTATCTATCTATCTATCTATCTATCTATCTATCTATCTATCTATCTATCTATCTATCTATCTATCTATCTATCTATCTATCTATCTATCTATCTATCTATCTATCTAACTATCTATCTATCTATCTATCTATCTATCTATCTATCTATCTATCTATCTATCTATCTATCTATTTATCTATTTATCTATCTATCTATCTATCTATTTATCTATCTATCTCTCTGTATAATTTCAATCCGTATCACTGTCCCCGTTTTTAACTCTCTTATTCGAAATGATTGAATTTCTCTCTCTCTCTCTCTCTCTCTCTCTCTCTCTCTCTCTCTTTTAATAAAAATTTACATTTACGATGATAAAAGAGAGAAAAGACAGAAGAAGGAAAAGGAAGAGGCAGAAGAAGGAAAAAAGGAAAAAGAGAACGATTGAAGAAGACGACGTGACCGGAAGAATAACTCGAAGTCAGAAGATTCGAGAAGAGGATCTTCTTCTTCTTCTTCTTCCTCTTCTTCTTCTTTTTTCTTTTTCTTCTTCTTCATTTCGCGTAGGAAGACAAAGGTATAAAATAGATTTGATAGCCAAAAAAGAAGAGATACAAAGATATATAAAGATATATATATATATATATATATATATATATATATATATATATATATATAGACATACACACACACACACACACCATAAAGACACAAGGAGAAGAAAAAGAGAAGGTGGAGTAGAGGGAGGAGGAGGAAGAGGAAGAAGAAGAAGGATAAGAAGAGGTGAGAGATATGTCCCAAGGAGTACTCCATAAGAGGTCGAGAAAAGGATCAGAGATGGATATGTCGTAGAAGGGGAGGAGAGGGGGAAAGTTTCGTCGTCGTCGTCGTCATCGTCGTCGCGTCGTAGTCTATGGCGAGGGCCCAACTCGCAGAGTCGAAGTCGAAAAGCTGACGTTTCGCTTACGTGCGGAAACTGGCAAAGCGCGGATATATTCTCAACGTCTAGATGGATTTATCGAGCGAACATCGAAGGCCCTCTCCTCCCCCCCATTGAAAGCGACGAAAATTGGACGGACGAACGGACGGACGGACGGACGTTGCGGATACGTACGAATTAAAGAGGAAGGAGAAAGGAGAAAGAGAGAGAGACGTATAGTGAAATAGAGAAGAAAGGATAACTGGGCTCTATGGTATGGCTGCACCCCGTCCTATCCGAATTTATGGTTATAGCAACGGCACGTGCCGTAAAAAAAAAATGGAAAAAGAATGCATCATCTCGAGTTTTATCTCGTTTGCAGTGTTGCTTATCATCATCTTGCTTGTTCTTAGCTGGCTCTCGGGCCAGATCAGTCCTGGGTACAGGTACATTGAACATTAAACTTAGAGATAGGGATGTACCTACCGTCTACTTACTTGTGGTCCTTCCCATCACCATCCCCCGTCACCCAGGTTTCATGACTTCATCTAAAATCGTCCATTCGTTCGTTGACTTTGACAAACGAACACTGTCTACGCTACGATTTCCGTCAGACTGCATCCTTCTTCTGACCGATTCGCTTGATCCAAACCCCCTACCCTTTCTCCCTTTCCTTTCGTTCCTTCCGTTCCTTCCTTCGTGAACATCTTAAGACGCACTTCCTAAACGTCTTATAATACCTACAGGTTATCAAGTCCGACGAATTCTAAATGAAATTCTTCGGGAGAACTCGTCATTGCCGTTTATCTTTAATTAATCATGAATCGTTTTAAATATTTTCCCAAACGACGTGGGAATTACGAAGATTGGGTACTATTTTTTTAATTTTATTTTTATTTTACAAATAATTATTCTTGAAATGTTTCGAATTGTACAGTGGTGATTAGATCGAAAGTACTCGCCATGTCGACGCGATATAATTTTAGATTGATCGCAACTAATTGCTTGAGTCTTACCAGGCGGGCGATAAGAATGACGTAAATAATGATAATGAATACTCGGAATAAACGTTAATGCGTGACGATAAAATAAAAAAGTAATAGGAATATATGATAACGGACGAGAATGTTACGCGAAAATAATAATAACGGATATTCGAATCATTCAGTACGTTACTCTAAGTAATCGTTTAATTATTCTGCTAATATCCAATCTAAAATTTATCCGTTGAAATATTATTAGAAAGGATTTATAAAACGTACCGAAGTATGCAGCCATTCTCCCGGTATTACTTGCTTTAATTAATAACACAGGGCATAGATTTCGATGTATAGCAAGTAATACCGATCCAGGTCTCACCACGTGGAGGTTGCTGCATCTGGAGACCCACGGGCTAACGATGACTCCACTTTATAAAATCTCACACCCGAGAGAAATTAGAACAATTAATATTCCGAATAATTGTTTGAACTATTTTGTGCGGCCGTTCGCTCGATAGATAGTATTGCGATCATATTAGATTACACGTTTTGGCGCGTATAGATCCGACCTTGGTATCACCACGTGGAAAATTGCTACATCCGAAGAATCACGGCTCAGTGAGATTTCAATGTCCTCCGCAATTGTCATTTTCCACTCGTTTCGTGACTTTTAAAAAACCCCTGCTTTGATGCTCCAACGGCACTTGATTTTGACAGTAAAAAAGGAAATAACGAGGATAAACGTGTATGTATGTTAGTTGCGAATAATAAAATTTATAATTTGATTTGATTTGACTTTCTAAAAGAAAAAAAAATGAAAAATTCTTGATTCTAATTTAAACAAATATTCTTTTCCTTCAAAGCGCGACATTGCGAGAGAGCTTGGCATTAATCCCGAGTATGCTCGTTTCAGTTCCACGAACACCTTTTTATTCGGTACTATTTCAACGGTCTCCCCCCTCCCCCACAATCGCCATATCTCTCTCGTACGCGACTATTGCATTAAACTTAATTTAATTGAAATAAAAGATATAACCCCCCTCTTATGAAAGATAAACGTATGGGAATTTAGTTTAATTTTAAGTAAAAGAAAATGTAAAAGAAAACCCGAGTACGAGACTCGACTTTAATAATAAAAAAAAATGCAGAATATGAAATAATCATAGTCGCGTAAGCGAGGGCAAACTAGAGACCTTGGCACGCATTATTCTGTGCTCGTTTCGGCTACGTGTGCGCGTTGGTCGATGCACCTTCGATGGTACCCCCCTTTACAATTGCCATATCTTGAAACGTTTCCCAACTACGATTTTAATATGGAATTTAATTTTATAAGAATAAAATTGTGAATTTATCTTAATACAACTTCGGATTGAAAAAAGAGTATAAAAACACTTGTGAATTTAATATGGAAATTTAATTTTATTATAAAAAAAAAAAAGAAAAAAAAATGAGGAATTTCATTGGGCATCATCATTCGAAAAGAATAAATGTAAAACTTATAACTAGATTTTAACGTAGAACTTGATTTTCATCGAAATACAAAATGACGAATTTAATATTGAACTTTAGAAAGGAGACGAAATTGTTTGCAAAATTTGTGTCTCGATTTTAGTAATGAAAATGAATAAAAATATGATAATAATCTTGTTCGCTTACGCTTAACAACGCGACGATAAAGACGAAACGTTACGTCAATGTCGTTTAAATATTTCAAATCTACCGATTCCGTCCGAAGCCGAAAAATTATTAGTATCGATATCGTAATGCAAAATAGTGTACTCCGCGAACGTTTAAAATTTAATTTAAATAATTTGAAAATGATCGAAGGTACAATTAACTTAATTAAACTTATCCATTTAGAAAGAGCATTCCTCGATGTTTGCTCCTCGAAATTCGAAAGAAGACTTTCGACTGCAAATTAAAATGTCAACGAAAAGTTTGTTCCTTTGTTGATATTAAATTCAGGCAAGGTCTTCGTGTTCGATATTCAATCGTATTAAAATATCAATTAAAATTATTGTATGTTTAACGCGCGTTATTGGCCACGTAATATTTAAACGAATTTGTTATCGTTTAAATATTAGTTCATCGTACTCCCTGTACATTGAAAATCGTTTAAATAATTACCAAAATTATCGACGGTATAAATTATTAAAATTTCGCCCGTACGAAACGTACGATCGTCGATGTATGCTCCTCGAAATCCAAAAGTAAACTAATCCAATGACTGGCAATCACTCGTACGTTTCAAGATCCGCTTTATCGAAAACGTTAAATTAAAATTAGTATTATATTTAACGCATGATAATTGACGCAACGAAATATGTAATGTTTAAACAAATTGACAATTTGTTCGAGTATTGAATTATTATATTCCGCTTACGATATCAATCGTCGAAATTATTTTACAAAATGATCGACTAGATCATTCAACAGATTATTTGAGCTAATTGTAATTATTTTTTATAGTTTTTCACATTTCTTTTTATTTTCTTTTTTTTGAACAAACAAAAAACTATCGAAACTCTTTAACTCGGTCACTTATTGCTTCTTTCTTTTTACGACTATGTGTGTGTGTGTGTGTGTGTATGTGTGTGTGTGGTGTTGAAACGAATGGTATATATATATATATATATATATATATATATATATATATATACATGTGGTGTAATAATAAATATGTTACATCGGCTTACTTTTATATATAAAGAAGATTGTAAAACATTCGTTTCAACACTTACACACACACACACAATATGTATATATATATATATACACGCACACACAAATGCATCACGATTCTAACACATAACCATCAAAGTGTAAAAGCTTACACACTACATAGTATAGTTGCCTACAGGGCACGTTCGACACCCTCGCTCAAACGCGTAGAATTCTATATCGATTATGGATACGCACCAATTACCGTAATCTATTGCCATGGTTAATAATTATTGCGTAATATTACCAGAACAACAAATACCAATACATACTAGTATATATGTTTAAATTAAATCGTCGGAGGGTAATTTTTGACACGACTAAATCAACATTAATTTTGGTCTTTGGTGTTTTATTTTTTTCTTTTATTTTTTGCAAAATTAACGACTTCGCTCGTTAATAACGTGGAAATTATCGATTCGAACAAGTTCGTGAGGATTGATCGTGTTGACGCAGAATGGAATTTATATATATATATATATATATATATATATATATATATATATATATATATATATATATATATAAATATATATTATATATATATATATATACACATAAATATATATATATATATATATATATATATATATATATATATATATATACACATAAATATATATACATACATATATCTATTCTCAGAATGGCATTTCTCCGTCATCATGTTATATACCCCGTAGATCTTAGACATGCTCTTAGAGAACGTGTCTCCGCACGTACAAAGCATCGGGGCCTAGAATTAGCCTTACCCCGTGTTGTATAATTATTTCATCAAGGCGGGAAGGGCGCGCGTATTATTTAATTACCCGGTTACAGAGAGCCATTTCGGTACGACGACGACAGGGAGGTACCTTGGACGGACAAAACTGGATGGAATGTATTTGTGCATGTACGAGAGAGAGAGAGAGAGAGAGAGAGAGAGAGAGAGAGCAACGTCATGCACGAGAGAGAGAGAGAGAGAGAGAGAGAGAGAGAGAGAGAGCAACGTCATGCACGAGAGAGAAAGATGGAATACGATATATAAGACATCGTCGTGGCTGTAAATGCGAAATGAAATCACGTGCCACGAGTAGGGAAACGGAACGACCGTGAGAATGTGTATGCTAGAGGAATGAGAAGTTTTCCGAGAGAGAGAGAGAGAGTTATGTCAAAAAGTTAGGAAATTCTGTATACGTTTCCTCTTACGTGATAAAATGAAGGGAAAATTTTGGATGGACGGTAAAAACACAAATGAAATAAAATAAAAATAAATAAATAAATAAAAAAGTTAGAAAAAAGAGGAGTGATAGAGTGTTCGAGAAGAGGAAGGAAGGGGAAAGAACGGTGATCTACCTTACCGACGAAGTATTGACCGATCGAATATCTATCAGAAATGGAATCAATGATCGATAAGGGTGACGACACTTTGGTAATGAATATTACGAACGAATTCGCTTTTATCAACGGAGCATACGTCGATATAGTTATGCATATGTCGATATCTCGATCGTACAATTACCTACCTCTAAGGAGATGCTATATACATCTCTAAGGAGATGTTATATGTGCGTGTGCGTGTGCGTGTGCGTGTGCGTGTGCGTGTGCGTGTGTGTGTGTGTGTGGTTCTACGTGAGGAAAAAATGGACTTGTCTGCGCGTTTTGAATGTTTAAAAGGTATAGTCAAGCTCGAACGTACCAACGAACGTATGAACGAACGAACGGATAATAATGACTCATTTATTCATAAAAAACGATCACAAATTTTTTATACTCCCACGGCCGAAGTCTAGTCTACCGGTACGTGGGCCTCTCCTCTTACGTACGTACGTACGAACCCTGTGATTCATGCCGTATCATGAATTATGCTTTTTTTACGGGCTTACCTGTAATACCTTTAAAAACTTTAAGAAGAGCTCTCCGACGCGACAATAAATTGATGGTCTGTTTTATATAGCGGTAAGCAAGGGGAACGTCTTTTGACGAGCACGGATATATTCGTCTCATGTGTGTAGTAAGAAGAGAGAGAGCGAGAAAAATGGAAAGGAAAAAAAAAGAAGAAAAGAAAAGGAGGAATCTAGAAAGCTAAAAAAAAACAAGAAACAGAAAAAAAGTAATTAGTAGTACGTGGCGAGGGGGCGGGCGAGGGGACTGGTGAGGGGAGGAAGGGAGGGGAAGGAGGATCGATCGAAATCGTACGTGAAACGAAAAAAGAAAGTTTTTGCCAATAAAATGTAGATAGAGATAGTCCGAAATACGTGATATAGAGAAAAAGGCCAGTGCAATTCTTGGCGCGTTTGACCCTTCAAAATCGATTCTTGCGGTGTTGGATGGTGGATAAGAAAGAGAGGAATAAAATAGTAGTAGAAAAAGAAGAAGAGTGAAGTGGTAAGGCGTAAGAGGAGGGCGGGAACGGTGGGTGAGTAGGGGGTGGGTGGTTCGAGATAAGAAGAACGATGGTAGGCGACTCACGAAGCGGCGCTTCGACACCGATTGAAACTCCGAACGTGGTATAGGTGTCGAGTGCATTTCTCGAAGCATGACGCGAATCAGGATCTCTCTACTAACGGAGAGAGCAGCTTCGTCTATTTGGCCACCGTCCTTTTCAGTTTTAAAATAAGACAAAGCTCCGAACTTCACCTTCCCTCTCTCTCTCTCTCTCTCTCTCTCTCTCTCTCTCTCTGTATCGCTCACACACACACACTGTTTCATTCTGTCTGTCTCTCTCTCTTTCTCTTTCTCTTTCCTTCTTTCTTTCTTTATCGCGCTTCTGGCGATCTTTTCAGCACGACGATCACGCGCAAGCACCCGTCCAACTTTGCCGGCTAATCAGAAAAATCCACACTCCGGCGAGCTTATTGAATTGTCCCCAGCCGGCCTTGCAGCCGACCAACCTTTTTCAACCTTCTGTCGTCCCTTTCTCGTGCTCTTCTTTCCTTCCTTCCTTCCTTCCTTCCTTCCTTACTTTCCTTCACCTTAGGACCACCATCACCTTAGTCCACGAGGACCCACGGCCTATTCGACAACCCATTGCGAACAACTAGGAAAACGACTCACTCCTCCCCCTTTTCTCTCTTTATCTCTCTCTCTCTCTCTCTCTTCTTTCTCTTTACCCCGTACTCCAACTTTACCCATAACGTTCGAAACGAGCCGATGGTCTTTTACGAGAATCTTCCGGTCTACGAGACAGTCTAGAGATTGGTCGCACTCGACAAAGATCTTGGTACGCTTCTTTATCGGTCCAATCAGCAGGATCCACTGCATCAAAATGCGTCGTGAACGAGCTGTGAATTCCCGATTGAACTACTATAACTGATGATACTACCTACTACTACTACTACTACTACTATCACTACACTACTAACGAGGAGAATATTGATTGATTTGATAAAGGAACAATGAGAAAAAGATATATATATATATATATATATATATATATATATATATATATATATATAAAGAGAGAGAGAGAGAGATATATATATACATATATATATATATAGAGAGAGAGAGAGAGAGAGAGAAAAGAAAAAAGGAAACGCGCCGAAAGATTTTTCTTTCCTTTCCTTTTTTTACGATCAAGTAGTACCTACCTACCTACCTACCCTACCTGCAGGTACTTCAAGGAAAATGAATTTCTTTTTCCTTTTTTTTTGTTTTTTTTCTTTTTTCTTTCTCTTTTCCTCTCTTCTTCCCGTTATCCTTTTCCCCCAACCCCTGTCATAGTGTTTATACGACGTTTCAAATATCCCGCTTATTCGTATATCCATATCACTATTATAATACTTTAAAAATAATACATATGGAATGGATGATTCTTAGAGCAATTGTTTCAACATCGACAGAGAGAGAGAGAGAGAGAGAGAGAGAGAGAGAGAGAGAGAACACCATCACCAATCGCGTACCTATTTTGTTATCTCCCCGCTTTCCTCTTCTTCTTCCATTTCAGATCTCTCTCTCACTCTCTGCTCGTATAGCCCAGATCGTTGTCTCATATCGCGAGATCGTCGCGGCGTATTGCTGCCATCGGTTCCACCCTCTTTGAATCGTCCCTCCCGTCGTCTTTTCCGCCACCCCTGCCCCCTCCCTATACACCCTTCACCCCTCATCTCCTATCACCACCATCTCGTCGAATAGAGACACACACGGGTAAAGCACGTTAACTCTCAGGGATTCGGTACATCGACTTCGTTATAGCCTTATCGCCGAACCAGTACGACAATTTTACCCATTTCTATTTCAATCTCTCACGAACGACTACGTTCAGATCGTTTTTGCTAATTCGATCGATCGAAACGCGCTAGTTCTCCCGGCATTGGATAGCACACACGCGCACGCACGCACGCACACATACGCGCACCGATATTGAGAAAATCAAGCGGGGAAATTCGAGAACTCGTAGCTGTCGAAACGAGCTCGGACGACTCAATGTTATCGAATTAATTGCCACTGGAATGCAAAGTGCGCTAAAACAAACGCAAATTCGATACTCGCTTCGATTCACACGCTAACGCGCTCCACCACACCATAGAGAGAAAGAAAGAAAAAATCTATATATACATGCATATTATATATATATATATATGTGTGTGTGTGTGTGTGTGTGTGTGTGTAAAGAGAGTGAGTGAGAGAGAGACTATGCGAGAATACCCCTTCCCCAATTTCCGTAACGTCCCACATGTGCATTCTGCACGTGAAATGTATTATACGAAAGTGAATATTGCATTTTTCATTAATATACGGCCCTCTAAATTGCTCGAATTATTTATCCGGATGAAAAGGTCGAACGTTTCAATTAAATCCATCGGGGCCACATTTTCGCACCATTCGATATATCTATTCGAGATATCATTCGTGCTTGACCAAAAATTGCACCATGAACTCACTCTCTCTCTCTCTCTCTCTCTCTCTCTCTCTCTCTCTCTCTCTCTCTCTCTCTCTCTCTTTTTCTCTTTTTGGTTACTCTTCACCGTGCATACATACGACATATATATATATAATTACGATTCGGGATTAAGAACGAGAAACGAACAATTTTTATAAATTTAAACTCTGTAATAAATGCACTAGTCATTTATAAATGTCGATGATTTTGGCAAAATCCCTAAATTAAATACTAGCCTCGATGAAAGAAGTGTTACTTTGTGAAACTTGGTCAAGTGGTGAGGAGTAATTCGTACGATTATTGCTTCGATATTGGAAATGTTTTTCGATAGTTTGAATATTGATCGAGAATTCGATCGATCGATCCTTTAACATAAAACCTATTATCGCGACTTCATCGTTAATCACTCATTGCGATTAATTTCAATCGTAGTTTGAATTAATCCTACAAAATAATTGATAGACCGTTCGACGTAGAACTAATCGTCGTACTCATGTTATCAAGAAGAATATATTTTTGTTAAAAGAATTTCAAGATCAAAATAAAACACGCACGCGCGCGCGTGCATTGTATGCGTGTGTACACCTAAGTTCGTTCGAATTATTCGTATCCGCATATCAAACGAACGCAAATACATTTTTACAAGTTTCCCATTCATAGTTTATGAACCCCTTTATTTCTTCTTACTGTTAAAATATTCCTACGATATAACCGACGTGCATTTTCATTCGCGGAGGATGAAATGCTCCCGTATCTTTATGAAAAGTCAGAAAACCCGGTGGTATTCATGAGCAATGAACACAACATCGGAATGCTTGGTGGTTTTCCAGGTTTATAGTTTGTGTGTTAGTACATACATACATACATACATACATACATACATACATATATAAATATATAAATATATAAATACATATATATAGATACATACACACATGCCACGTGCCTTATATGCTTACGTAGTACTTTATTCATACCGGAACGTAATAAAGAAATGGCGGGAAGGTTGAGAGAATTCTCGTCGCACGAGCTAGCTGGTGTTTATTTACTTTTTTTTTTTTTAAAGAAAAACAAAAAATAAAGAGGAAAATAAAAAGAAAGAAAGAAATGAAAAGAAAAGAAAAAATAAGTAGTGGTAGTAGAAGAAATAGAAGGAGAAAGAAAGAAAGAAGGAAAACTAGGAACGATAGAAATAAATATATTCGCGCGCGCATATGTATTATGTATAATGTACAACGATCATACGTTTCGCACAGGATAATGTAACTTTTCTAACGATAAATCACGTTTTATCGCGCACCCTCTCTCTCTCTCTCTCTCTCTCTTTCTCTCTCTCTCTTTCTCTCTCCAATATTCCAGAGAATAATTTAAGATTTTCATCTTCTCGCGACTTCTTTTTACCCCCTTGGGGTGTAAGCAAATGTACGTGTCGTTCGTATATTTTTCGCGAATAATTTAAGGAATCTTATGTTCGCCAGGGCGACCCTTTTGTGTCCCTTTGAGAACGACGTGGGCGTTGGATTAGGTTCGCGAAGAGAATCCTAATCGTTGTTTTTTCGTCTTCTTCTTCTTCTTCTTCCTATTTTTTCTTATTTTCTCTCCCGTCTCGCATATTTTTTTACACAAATCTCCACGATCTATACGTATCGTTTTAGTTATAAGTTCGTGGGTATATACGTGGATATATATATATATATTAGTATATATATATATATCCACGTGCATCGTAAAATTATCATTGGAGGAATAACGTGACATATCGTCCTTTTTTTATTTTTTTTAGTATTTTGTCTCTTTCCTTTTTCTATTTCTATTTAATTAGAAAAGATCATATATATATATATATATATATATATATATTCATGTTAATTTATATCGTATGACAGTCATAAAAGTAAATAAGTAAGTAAGTAAGTAAGTAAGGAAAGAAGGAAGGAAGGAAGGAAGGAAGGAAGAAAGGAAGGAAGAAAGGAAGGGAGGAAGGAAGGAAGGAAGAAATAAAATATATCAACCGGTAGCACAGGTTAATAAGGTACGAAATTACGAGCACGAAAGTTCTCTCGAAATAGTCGACTGACAGGGAAAGGAGAGCCCATATTAAATACGTAACTCGGTATAATATTCGTCGGGTCTCGGCCGAGTGCCCCATAATGTAGGCAGCCTGTACGGACAGCAACGTCAACGACGATGAGGACGATGACTACGACGACGAAGACGACGACGAGGACGACGACGAGGACGACGACGACGACGAGGACGACGACGAGGACGACGACGACTACGAAGGATGATGAGCAAGGAAGTAAGAGAAGGTTGAGAAGCTGATGGCGAAGGAACATGGCGCCGGTGGCGTAAGGAGGGTTGCGAAACGTTAAGGCGCTCGTTGACTCACAGTCATCTAATACTACTTGACAACGCTCTTTCTCTCTCTCTCTCTCGCTCTCTTCTTCACTTCCCTCCTTCACTCTTCTTCTGCCGTTACCTATCTCCTCTCTTCTTCTTCTTTTTCTTGTTCTTTTCCGTCTATCTCTATCCCTTACTTCCTTAATTTTATGCTATTCCTTCATTCCTTCGTGAATATCACCCCCTCCCCCCCTAATGTCGTGAGGAATAAATCATAAGCGTATAATCGCAAAGGGAAAAGAATAAGCATCGAATTGAACATGCCAGAAAAAGGGATACAAAAAAAGTTACATTCGAATGATATCGTTACGTTTTGATTTTCGTATAGAAATTTTTTTTTTTTGAGATAAGTAAAGATATAGAGTTAGGTAGGTAGAGTAAGTAAGCGTAAGTAAATCTACGAATCTAAATTTCGTCCTGTCCTTCCTCACGTTTGCCTTAGCCATTTCAGTATGTTAACGGAACGGGAAGATGAAAATCCGTGAATATGTTGTAGCAGTCCTCTTCCTTCTCCTCCTCCTCCTCCTCTCCTCTTACTCCTTTTACTCCTCTCTTCGTACGAAACGACGACTCTTTGGAAAATCTCTGCGATGCAGCTGTCGTTTCGATATCGTCGATATACAACGTAACTCGATGCATATATGCATGCGCTTTATGCATAACCCAGAAAGAGGGAGAGAGAGAGAGAGAGAGAGAGAGAGAGAGAGTCCGCGCGTGACCCTGCTCCTAAAATCATATAGAAAATCGCTTCGAAGAGTTCGAGGTTCTTGACGAGTCGAATTTTGCAGATGGCCAAGTTTTATAGTTAACTCTTGAAAAATTTTTCCTTACTTTCCGAAATAACAGCTGTTTCGTACCTTACGCTTTACAACCAACATTCGCGAGAAACGTTTACCCGGCATGGCGACGTCGATTGAAACGTAAAAATTGCTGGGACACCGAGCGAGATATATATATATGTATTTTTTTTCTCTTTTTTTTTTTTGAGAAAAAACGAGCGCACTTTTATGACGTAGATAAATAGATACGTGGATAGATACGTGGACCATTTTTGAAAAATTATATTCCACTTCTCTTCCTATCCTACTTTCCCACTCACCCATCCCCCCTTCCTATATTACTTCTTGGCGTCATCCTCAGGGATAGGTAACATTTCGTGAGCCTTGGACTTTCGATCGCGATAAAATAGCGAAAACGCTTCTCGGCTTTTACTATCGGCGAAACTTTCGAGGAGAGGAGAATAAGTAGAAGAAAAAGAGAGAGAGAAAGAGAGAGAGAGAGAGAGAGAGAGAGAGAGAGAGAGAAACGACGAGCAAACGTTCTCGATATAAGTGCCAATTTTTCATCCGCCACGTAGAAGACCTATCAAGTATAAACATTTCGAACGTTCCGTCCTATCATGATATCTCGTTTCAATCGGTACAACGAATTGAATAAGATTTATTTCCCGTACTTTCGATAAAACTATTTTCCATAGATTACTTATCTTGACAAATTTTCTCTTTGAAAAGGGAAGAGATACGGGGACACTTGGATAAAAATAGAGAGATGGATAGAGATTGAGAGAGAGAGAGAGAGAGAGAGAGACAGAGGGAGAGAGAGAGAGAAGATAACATCTTCGTTAGAGCAAATCGTTTCTTCGACAATGGTCGAGGGAAACTTTCGCAGAGCGATATCTAAGAGCAGAGAGAGAGAGAGAGAGAAAGAAAAAAAAGAAGAAAAAATATCTCCCCGGCAGCCGGTACCGAGTCAGTCGGTAGCAATTCTCCATTCCGTGAATGAACGGTAAAAGATGGGAAATCTCGAAGATCTCTTTTGTGATCGGGAAGTGAGAAAGAGAGAGAGAGAGAGAGAGAGAGAGAGAGAACCAACCGAGCGGTCCGACCGACCAACCGACCGACCAACCACCCCCTGCGAGATTCCGTTTCGAACGGAATTTACTTTGAGAAGTAACAATGTAGACGAGTCGAATAACGCTGTTTTCGGGCGAGTTTCCGCGGATTGGGAAAGGTGCGGTTTAATCTAGTCTTTACATTGACTTTGCCCACCGTAAATAGGATCTCGGGTGGGTTATAGATCTCTAGGGACGTTGATGGTGGCGGTGGTGGTGTTACTAGTAATAGTAGTAGTAGAAATAGTAGTAGTTGTAGTAGTAGTAATAGTAGTACCAGTACCAATAGTAGTAGTAACAGTTTCAAACCACGAATCGAACGAGTTTGCGAGTACAGCGAGCGAATCCGTGGAAAAGCACGCGCGCGGAAACACACGATCGAACACGTACACACACACAAACTCTCTCTCTGTCTCTGTCTCTTTCTCCCTCCGTCTCTCGACAGGAGGACCAAAATGGTCGAACGAATAGACTGTATCGAGTTATCGGATCGAGTGTCAGCTGTTCAAACTGACGTTGAGACGCGAAGCGTACGGCTGCGGCATACACGCTCTGTTGTGACGTAAACAAACAGTGTTTTGCGAGCTGAAAACGGGTCGCCCGCCCTAGAGTCGAGAACAACCTTTAAAGTCATTTAACCTTGTCATCGTTTCACGTTCAGGTATTTCCTCAAAGGGGTTGAATATAAAACATTTATGATATCGAACGGGAATATCTCTTCTCTGCCGGGACTTGTTTTTTTATTATTCTTTCTTTCTGTTTTTTTATAATTTTTCTTTTTGCTTTAATCCACCATTTTTATTCTGCTTTTTCTTCGTCCCGTATTATCGTTAAAATTTCGATATAAAATATTCTGGAAGATGGAGGAACGGAAAGAAAAAAAAGAATAAGAAAAGTGAAAACAAAACAAAAAGAAAGAAAAAAGAAGAAGAAGGGAAGGAAAGGAGGAGGAGGAAGAATGGGAGGGAAAAAATAATAGGAAAACGGGCCTCGATAAGGAAACCGGTCACGTTAGACAAATTTATATATAGATCGAACGATGAAATTTTTCTATCATCGGCTATATCAGGAAGGCCTTCTGGCCCGCGGAATCTCGAAAGGATAGACAATATGTGTGTCACGTGCTCGATAGAGGAGCCTCTATGCCTCTTCCTTTGGCTACCTCCTCCTCTTCCTCCTCCTCCTCTTTCACCCACACTCATTCCTATTCCTATTTCCATTCCTCCTTTTGCTGTTGCGTTCGTACTAGTCAGGACGCCATTTTGGTGCTGTAGCAGCCCTTCCGGAGAGTCTACGAGTCACGTGCACTCGGCCTCTGAACAAGGGTTGGTCTCTCTCCTACAGGCCTTTTAGGTGCCACCGCATCTATACCTACCGTTCCTGTTTCTCATTGGTAGTGGTGGTGACTGCTCGGTTCGTGAACTGCATACCGAAAATCGGGGGCCTCCTCCCCCTCTATCCCCCCGCCCTCGCCCCCGCCTCGTCGCCTTTTCCCCGCCACTGATAAACATCACTGTGCGGATATCGTCGACTATCGAAAATGGAAGGAAATTTCTCTGGCATGGTCGCGAATTTTCATCCGGGCATCATATCTCCGAGCACGACCCCTCGCCCCCAAAACCCAAACTCAAACTTCTCCCGTTTCTTTTTTTCCCCTTTTCCCCTTCCTTCCCACTTGCCCCTTACCGACCTCCACGTTCCTCGCTATCTTCCCGCGATCTTTTTCTTGTTCTTTTTTATTTTTTTATTTCTTTTCTTTTTACTTTCTTACGTACTTAAACGCAACTATATCGACCGAAATAAAAGGAAAATGTGTGCAAGAAAGTAAAACGTTCAAAATTCGTTTAACTTAGAAAAATAGTTAGGTAGGTATGTAGGTGGGTAGTTATATTTATCCTACGTCGATCTTTAAAAACTTTATTCTTTTCGTTTGTGTCAACGTTCGTTCGTACGCAACGATCCCGTCGTAATCTTTCTAACTCGTAAGTTCTTCGTCGTATCGTTCCAATTAGAAAAATAAATTCGCCAACGAGTAGTATTACATCTAAGCTTCTTTTAATCCGCTCATTGGTGTATCAACGGAGTGAAGGTGTAACGTCGATAGATTTCAAGGTACTCCATTTCTCTTTCTCTCTCTCTCTCTCTCTCTCTCTCTCTCTCTCTCTCTCTCTCTCTCTCTTTCTCTCCCCCTACATTCGACAGATATATATATATATATATATATATATATATATATATATATATATATATATATATATATATATATAGGTAAGTAACGTTGAAAATAATTTCACCTTGGCTTCGAACGTGTCAAGATGAAATAAATCAGTAGACGATAAAACGAGTAAAAGAAAATTGACCCACTTTTCGAATTCCTCGGTACTCTCACCTATATTCTGATGACATTTAAAAAAAAAAATAAAAAAGAAAGAAAGAAAGGAGAAAGGGAAAGGAGAGGAAAAGAAAAGAAAAGAATATAAACCTCTCCCCCTCCCCCTTTTTTATAAATCATGGTTATCAAAGTGTAGCCCCAAATGCAAACGCGCTTTAACTTTATTTCTATGATTCTTTAAATGCAGTTCCTGTCCGGATTTCCCTCGCGAATTCCATAATAGCGTTATCTCTGTAATAACTTTTATACTCGAATACGTGACCTCTCTGTGCTACCGCTCGTCGTACAAAATATTTTAAACGAAATAACATGGATTTTTCTTTTGTAATTCTTTCTTCCTTTTTCTATTCTTTTTCTTTTTTCTTTAACCATGTTACCGCGAAAAGAATAAAAGTTATATTATCAATCATCATGAAACTCGCTCTCTCTCTCTCTCTCTATATATATATATATATATATATATATATATATATATATATACACACACTTACACACTTACACACTTACACACACACACACACACACACACACACACACACACACACACGTCTTTTAAAATCGTTTTAGAACTTTCCAAGATTTTGATTAAAGGTTTTCTCTCTCTCTCTCTCTCTCTCTCTCTCTCACTCTCTTTCTCTCTCTCGATAAAAGAACGTTTATTTTCCACTATGAGTTTTCCTTCGAGTGGAACCGTGCCGCGTCATTTTTCGAAGATCGCTACTAATAAGAGTTCGCTTCTGCTCTTATACCGAGCACCCATAAACGACGACGACGACGACGATGGAGTACTATAATTGCCCATCAGAAAACTTATTGCCAGTAACGTTCGTTCGTGTAGGAGAGCAGCTACTCTCGAGTACCATCCTCTTCGTTCATCCACGATAAAAATCGGACTATACACAGGAGGTGTGCGACGAAAAATCGTCTTTTTATCAGAATCTTCGTTAAATTCAACGTAAAGAAATTTTTGTCCATCAACTCGGTAATTTTTAATAGAAAAGAAAAGAAAAGAAAAACAATAAACGTTTGAAAAATAATTAATGACGTCCCATTGACGTCCATAACGTTTAAAAAGAAGATTAAGAAACGGCGTTTCGTTCGAAATTATTAAAACATCTTTCAATATATCGAATGAGATATTTCGTTCATCGTAGAAATCGAAATCTTATATTTTAAACTGTTTCGCAATCTTGCAATACGAAGAAAAAAAAAGGAAAGAAAAGAAAAAAAAGAGATAGATAAAAAGAAAAGAAAAAAATTACTGTATTAGCTTATCCTTCCGGAGATATTTCTCGACCACCCAGTGTATATACCGATCGTACGCTAACTTTGTTTGGCAAGTGCCGTTGACAAACAATACTCGTCGTTCGTTACTTCTTCGCTGAAGGCAATAAAGACCTCTGGGACTCCGCTTCCTCTTTGTAACGACGATACGGGCGTTAAATCCATTACGCGTTAGAAAGGGGTGGCGGCGGCGGTGGCAGTGGGGGAGGAGAAGGGGAAACTGAGGATACGCGATAAAAATTTCAAACTACGAACGAATCGAAGGAAATCCGCTTTATGGTAATCTTATATATACTTATATATATATATATATATATATATATATATATATATATATATATATACATATTTATATTTATTATATTTCTTTCTCCCTCGTAAACCACGGCTTTGTTCAACACGGTAGAATCTCTATGTGATTAACAATTATAAAAAAAACAAAACCAAAAGGAGAAAAAATTCTAATCGTTCCGTAATAAAACTTTAAAATAAAGAAAAAAAAAAAAAAGATGAGAGAGATGATGGCTAAAGAAAAAAAAAAAAAAGAAGAGGAAGAAGAAGAAGAAATGGAGAGAGGGAGAAAGAGAAAGAGAAAAGAATGAGGTACGAAGTAAGGGGGAGGGGGGAGGGGATTTTGTGAAGGAATCAAGGGATACACGTGCATCTCTTTTTGTTCCCTCTTTCTCATCCTCCTCCACCCGTCTCACTTCCCACCGCCGTCCTACCTATTACCATAGCAATGGCGGCAAATCAAATTGAATAAAAATTTATGTATCAGAAAGGCAATAAAACGGAATAGATTTGGGACAGAATGGGGCCGAATCCATCAGCCTTGGATCCCGATAAAGAAGGGATCGTTTGGGTCCTGGTTCTACGTACGTGTCCAAGGGATGGGAGGGAGGAGGGGTTGGGTGGGTGGGTGGGTGGGATCTCTCGCGTATTCCATCCGATTGGCGCGCACGGCATCGTCGAATTGTTGCCACGAAATTTATTCCATCCTACGTTGGGTCGCAGAGGGTGGTTGTAGGGGGTTGTAGAAGATGGTCGTGGGGGCTAACGGTGGACGAGTCAGGGTAGAATAGTAGGTAGGTAAGGCGAAAACTTACTTACCCATGCTCACGCTCACCTACGTAAGTAGATACCACATGCATACACACCTTCTTACCGTCACGGGACGTCATCCTCTTTCTTCGAACGAAATCGGCTTTACGATATTACCCCTTCGTCGTCGTTGCAACCCCTTCTATATGCACCCTGGCATCCCTTCTCCTTTTTCCAGGTTTACCTTTAAACCCTTCTTCGAACTTTCTACTTCTCTCCCTCCCCCTATCCCGTGGACGTACGTGCTGGATACTTGAACAATATATTTCTATCCTTTTTCTTTTCTTTTTTTTTCTTTGCCCTGAGAAAAAAATTTCTTCGCACGCTCTCGCCTAGATCCACGGGTTTGTTTCGTATTTTTTTTCTTCTTCTTCTTCGTTTTTTTGTTGTTTTTTTTTCCTTTTTTTAGGGGGGATCGATATCACTTCGATAGGACCGTCAAATTCTTCACCTACCCTCCCTTACCCGCCCATCCCTTACTACCCTCCACCCACTTTTCTCCTGATGGCAGAGTCCATCTTTGCCGATATACATTTTCATAATTTTTGACCGTTGTTACTTAATATTATCTTAAATCGATTACCAGACGTTTTTATTATGGAAAAAAAAATAGACTTATACGATCGAGAAAGAGAGAGAGAGAGATCCTTGGAAATGTTTCGACAGGCAAGCCGTTATTGACTAGTCGGACTGGCGCCTTATTTACAAGGGTTTAAAATGTATGCGATAAGAAGTGGTATCTCGTTCGTCGAACAAGTAAGAATATACTAATATGTATGTATGTATGTATGTATGTATGTATGTATGTATGTATGTATGTATGTATGTATGTATGTATGGTGTAGTATGTCTAAAACTGGTGAGCGCGCTATAAAGACCGCGCTCAGCTTTTTCAAAATTTCTCAACTTTCCGCGGGAAATGTTGTTCGAATAAAAGTTTTATTCTTTTGAGAGCTTTTTACGGAACAATGGTCTCCCGAGCGAACAATATGGGACGACGAAACTCTTCTTGAACTTTGCGCATGCGTTTTATTATATATATATATATATATATATATATATATATATATATATATATATATATATATATATATATATATATAAAAGAAAGAAAGAAATAAAGAAAGGAAAAAGAAAAAACAACAAAGAAACGAAACGTCGAAACGAATATATATGTATATTTATATACATATATAAGCGATAGGATGTAAAAAGATAAGATCTATAATTTCTCCTCGACTTTGTTAAAAATCTTTACCAATGGAAACAAGTATGTGTGTGTGTGTGTGTGTGTGTGTGTATATATATATATAT
>OU426995.1:482500-686055 GCA_911387935.1 Dolichovespula saxonica | reverse complement strand
CCCTTGGTCTGTATCGTTTCGACGTAAGGTTTTACGATTTTCACGAGAAAATCTTTACGGAAACCGCGTTTAACGAGAGACAGGCGAAGACAGAGATAGAGGTAAAGAGTGAGTGAGACGCAAATGATATTCGAGATGTAACATTTCTTCTTCTTATATTATCGTCTCCTCGTCACTAAAGTCACATTTCATTGTCGACGAATCGAAAAAGGACGACAACGTTCGTCATCTCGTCGCAATTTCACCGAAAAACGTAATCAGTAACATCGCGAACGACATCGGTCGAAACGATAAATAAGCTCGTACGGTAGAATGTTTATGTTCATACATACTTATGACAATCGCGAACATCTCGAGAAATTCGTTCGGTCATCTTGAAACATTCAAGCGCGAAAGAATTGTGAAACGATAGCGATCGGGAAAAAAAGAACTTGGATCCTATCCCATATTCTTCTTCTTTTACTTCTTCTTCTACGAGTCGAATGACGTAAGATATTGGCGATGGTGCAACGACAACAACGAAGACGATCAGAAGACTTTTCTCGGCCCGCCCCCTGCCCTCTCCGCCACACATACACACACACACGCATACACCTCTTACGAAATGACAATGTGTCGTCATTGGGTTGTTTTTTTCCACAATCGACGATTAACGACACGATCTACGGACAGTTTCATCCGATCGATTTATTATTATCTTCCGCGTATATTTTCAATGCTTTATTTTCTTTTGCTTTTGTTTTTGCTATACGAAAGAAAAAAAAAAAAAATATATATATATATATATATATATATATATATATATATATATATATATATATATACGTAAATACTTGTATGCATTTTACACATTTCTCGTTAATTAATATCTACGTATAGATACGTATGCACGCGCGTATGCGTGCGTGTGTGTGTGCGTGTGTATAGTAGGTAGGTACGTATAAAAAGAAAGAAAAAGAGAAGAGTGTAGCAACAATTCGTAGCACTCGAACAAATTGCTATCCCTTTTATTTGCGTTTCTGTATTTGATCGTAAATCATTTAAAATGATTGAATTCGTTCCTTTCTACGTAACGTTAAAGGGCGTACGTTTAAACACGCATCCGTCCAAATAAATAAATAAATAAATAAATAAATTCTACTATACCGTACTAACAGGATACAAAAGGCGGACATCCAGTTGCATAAAATCGTCGGGACGCGGGAGAGCGAGAGCGTTACTTTTTTTGCCGTGTGCGCGTTCGCCTACAGTCCCTTCCCACCCTCCTCTCCCCTTCCTTCCCTTGCCTCCCGTCCCCCGAAACCTTTCAAATCATTCTAAACGTTTTTCAATACGTCTATACCGATTCTAAATGCATATGTACGTGTTTGTAAAGTAGCTCCGAAGTGCAATCTCGATTAAACAAATACCAACATACATTCTGTGTACTGATATAGAGGCACCGGTGATTGATACCGAACTGATGACGACAAAACTATAATTTAAAGATTTATTCGTACCCGATACTGTATCAATTTGTCTGATGGATCAGAAAAAAAACGAAAGGAAGGAAGGAAAGGAAGAAAAAAAGAAGGAACGAAAAAACAAATAAAAGAGTTTTTCCGAGGGGGGAGGGGGGAGAGAAATTGAAAATTTTTCTCGAAATTTTTGCGCAAATGTGGGTACGTGTGACAGAAAAAAAGAAAAAAAATTAACGTGCAAGCATTAACCGATCTCAAATGATATAAATTTCGTTCGATGTATCAGTACTATTTTTTTTTGACGTTTTAAATATAGATCTCTCTTTCCCATTATCTATCGACATCTCTCTCTCTCTCTCTCTCTCTCTCTCTCTATCTATCTATCTATCTATCTATCTATCTATCTATCTATCTATCTATCTATCTATCTATCTATCTATATCTCTATCTATCCATCCAACCATCTCTATCTTTTTTTTCTGTCATTCACATTTTTTTCGGTCATTTTTTTTTAATAAAACATTTTCTCGAAGCGAAACATTCAGCAGGTTGGAAAATATCAGCCATTTTCCGGATGGGTCCTAAAAAAGGAATGATAATAAAAATAGAAAAAAAAATAAAGACAACTCGTAAAATTTCCCATGGATGATACATGAGATACATGTATACAACGTGCATAGTACATGCGGACGTCCTGCCGAGGTTGCTTTTGTTAAGGCACCCACGCAAAGTCAATCTCGAGCGACACAGACTTTTCCCCTCACGCCTTTTCATTACTTTTCCTTTTTCTTTTTTTCTTTCTTTCTTTCTTTCTTCCTTTCTTCCTTTTTTATCCCCCGAAGGTACTTACTCTCCGAGAAGAATCACGGATTAATATACTTTTCCCGGAGACTCTCTTGCCATTGCATCTTTGGGTTTATGACGAAAGTAGGAATGAAGAGAAAAAGGAAAAAAAGAAACGAGAAACGAGAAATGAGAAACGAAAAACTTCGTTCGATAAAGCATACCATAATAAAACTAAAATAGTACGATTAAAGAGACTTCTACAATAAATACTACGAAATTATCAGGGTAAAGTTCCTTATTAGCAATAAAAAAAACTAGCTCCCTTTGACGTTTGTTGTTTTGCCAATGATCAATCGAAGAAACAACATTTTTTAAAGAGGGAGAGAGATGAAAACAAGTATACAAAAAAAAAGAAAAGAGAAAGAAAACCCCTTGGTGTCACAATAGGAATCACGTCGAGATCGATTCTGTACGAAACGTTCATTCATCAAGGGATGGGATAAGTGAACCATCGTTGTTTCCGTGAAAAAATAAATAAATAAATAAAAATTAAAAAATATATAAAAGAAATCTCTCTCGTCGCAGCTGTAATTCTCTTTTACATCTGCCATCTCCTCGTCATATCTCCATTTCGATCTTATAATTTCGATCAATATATATATATATATAATATATATATATATATTATCAATCGATCAATATATATATATATATATATATATATATATATATATATATATATATAACAAGCGAACAAACATCTTCAATAATTTTTGAAAGTTCAAACGATTCCGAAATTAATAAATGTTTTTTTGTTTAAGAACAACCTCTTTCCCTACCCCCACCCTCTCTCTCACTCTCTCTTTCTCTCGACAAGTCGTAGCCGGGTATTGAACGCATAAATTACACGAGCTTGAGCCAAAGTGGTACGTTTGAAGTGCTTTCTTGTCGCATCCCCTATCCCCCTCTCTTCTTTTTCTTCTCCGTCTTCTTCTTCTTCTTCCTCGTTCGTTCTACCATAACTCCCCTATCCTTCCCTTTTCACCCCACCGCAGTGTACGGCGACGTTCCATCGACACCGACGACACACCGGTGGTTCTGTGCGTCCTCTTTCTCCATGTCGGGAAGAACGGCGTTCCGAACGTTCGCTCTACTTCGACGGGAATCCAAACTCACCGCCGCCGGATGGAATTAGTTGGTAGTTGTGATTTAGTTTTCCTACGGTTCACTACCCCCGAACCTCTAGCTACCCTCTTCGTCCTCGTCCCAGCCCACTCCAACCCACCTCACCCTCACCCCACCTCGCACCACCACCGCCACTACCACTACCCGCTCCCCCTCCCTCTCACCCTTCCTGACAAGCCTTTCTGCTGACTGGCGTTGCGGCGACGGCATCTAACCCCTTCAACGTTATCCCCGAGGAATTTCAATTTTCGCCAGGAGGACCGAAGAGGAACGAGCTCTTTCGCGAACAAGGATGCGAGAGAGAACCATCCTTCCTGCTTCTCTCTCTCTCTCTCTCTCTTTCTCTATCTATCTATCTATCTATCTATCTATCTATCTATCTCACTATCTATTTATCTATCTTTCTCTCCTTCTCCTCTTCCGGCAAACATCAGCAAGCCGGGCGAGCAGCTCGTGAAATCGGAGACGAGCGAAAGCCCTTCCTTCCCTCCCTCCCTCCATTCCTCATGCGGACTGACTCGACGTCTGACATCTCGAAAATTGTAATAAAAGTCGGAATTCTCGGTCGTTCCTTTCCTCTTCGAGTCTACTGTGATCGATATCCTTTCCTCTCAATGGTACCCAACTCGAGATTATCCGTGACTTTCTCTCGAGATATCCGACTCGAAGTTCAATGGCGACTACTATCATCGTCTTCGTCGTCGTCGTCGTCGTCAACCGATGACGATCGTATCGGGATGTTTCGTGCGTATAGAGTCGTTGGAAATATTAATTTTATTCTGATTCCTGCGAATAGTCGATAAACGAAATCCCTCGTTTGTCTCCAAATGCGTCGCATTTGTTTCTCGTTAAAAGATTTCCCATTTTCAATGCCAGAATGAATAAAACATAGTACATATCTATTTAGAAAGAAAAAAAAAGAGAGAGAGAGGAAAAAAGAAATCATAAAATTTCCGAATAAATTTTCTCGTCAAAGGAATGTGTGCGTAAAGAAAAAAAAGAAGAAGAAGAAGAAGAAACGAAAAATAAAATAGAAAATATTGCAAAGCCACGTTTTAATGTCGAGCCTCTCGTGTTCCTGTAGAATTTGATATTACGGATCGAAACGAGTTCGCGTTGAATCGATTCAAACCTTTCCTTCGTCGTTGTTGTTATTGATGGGAGTGCCAGAAGTACATAGGTATGCCGGAAATTACGTCACGATAGCCAACCGTTTCTCATGGTTTCGGTATATCGCTTTATTTCTTTCCCTTTTATCCATTTCCTCTCGAGCCTCCTTCCCCCCTCTCTTTCTCTCTCTCTCTCTCTCTCTCTCTCTCTCTCTCTTTCTCTCTCTTTCTCTCTCTTTCTCTCTCTTTCTCTCTTTCTCTCTCTCTCTCTCTCTCTCTCTCTCTCTTTCTCTTTCTCTTTCTCTTTCCTTCCTTTCTACTAGATCGAACGAAGATCGACGCAATCTAGTTTATCGGAATTTAAATGTAGATATTTCGAGCACTGCCAATGTCGGACCATCTCTCTCTCTCTCTCTCTCTCTCTCTCTCTCTCTCTCTCTCTCTCTCTCTCTCTCTCTCTCTCTTTCTTTCTCTCTCTTTTCCTACTTTTCCCACCCCCTATCTTTCTCAATCGCATACGTAAGAGTGCATCGAACGATTATGATGTTTGCACGATGCAAGTTTCCATAATCGAGTCCAGCTGTCGACGATAAAGATCCTTGATATTTCGAAACTCTTAACCGGTTACCGAATTTAAATTACCATTAGAAATAAAAATTCCCTAGGTATGTTGAGTAAGAAAATATAAATAAAGAAGAATGTATATATATGAAATATATATATATATATATATATATATATATATATATATATATATATATAAATCAATGAGTCTTCAGCGAAGAGAGCAGAAATCTCTTTACGTATCAATCTATCCTACTTTCTACGTGTGATCGAGAAAAACATATGCGTATATGTATATGTTCGTACACATACACGCACGCAGGCACACATACACACACACACACACACACACACACACACACACACACACACATGTATACGTACGCCCACTTCACCCACACATGGATACGCCTACACACCAGTACTGTTTAGAAAACACGGTAAACAAGGAAGAGTCGTCGAAAGAAATCGATCGTGCAAACGTCGAGATCGAAAAAAAAGAGAGACAAAGAGAGAGAACGCGAGAAGGAAGAAAATATCCGTTGGTTGAGGATAAAGAAAGGGATAGCCAAATATTAGGGATCGGAATTTGAGTTGGGCAAAAGAGAGAAAGGGGAAGGGAGAGGATAGAGGGGGGTTGGTGAAGGTGGTGGTGGTGGAGGTGGAGGTGGAGGAAGAAGGAGAGAGAGAGAGAAAGAGAGCCCGCTGGTTGCTCTCTTGAAAATTTATCGCGTTTCGTCGTAAAGTAGATGCGCTTCCGGAATTCTATGATCTATGGTAGGAATGGCCGCGTAACTTATGAGCTATGATCGCGGAACTATGGCGCAACAACATTTTTTTATTTATTACAAAGAATATACAATGGAATCGCTCTCTCTCTCTCTCTCTCTCTCTCTCTCTCTCTCTCTCTCTCTCTCTCTCTCTCTCTCTCTCTCTCTCTCTCTCTCTCTCTCTCTCTCATGGAATACAAACCACCAACAACCAGCTAGAAATTCTGTGAATGTTTCACGAACGATACTAAAGAATGCGATGGTGTATCGAAGGAGAGAATTAATCTTGATCGAGGTAGATAGATAAATAATAGTACCGTGACATCGTTTCTAGAAAAGATTCGAACGGAACGGAACGAAAGGAAACGAAACGAAACGAATTCGAGATCAAAAGGACGATTTATGATATCTCTGGGAGAAAAAAAAATCGCCGTCGTCGATCCTCTTCTTCTCCCCCTCTTAATTTATCGTCTTTTGTCATAAGTTTAATTTCGAAAAAAATTTGTTTTTACTTCGAACCAAAAAATCCTGAGTGATTATCTACGAGATCGTTTTTTTTAATAATCTCTTTTCTTTCCTTATATAACATTACATATATATATATATATATATATATATATATATATATATATATATATATATTTATATAGGATATATGAGAAAATACTCAAGTAGAGGCGCAACGTTTCCCGATCTTTCCGCGTAATAAAATTTTTCAATCTTTTTTTCCAAGTTGAATCTCGAAATAAAAAGATAAAAAGGATGCGGTAAGATGAACAACGATCATTCGAAAGCTTCGAGAGAAAGACAAAGAGAAAGAGAGAAAGAGAGAAAGAGAACGAAGTCGAGCGTAAAAAACGTACGTGAAGATCTTACGAATTTCTCTCTCTCTCTCTCTCTCTCTCTCTCTCTCTCTCTCTCTCTCTCTCTCTCTCTCTCTCTCTCTCTCTCTCTACTTCCTGGTAAAATTCTCGTGAGATTCTTCGGAAAAGAGAACTTGTGGAATACAAAAGGGGGGTTTTGGACGTCTTGATAGATGAGAAAAGAAAAGGTAAGCGATTATTGGGAGCGCACGCGGATTTAAGCTTGACGTTAGTGAAACGAGAACGAGCGAATGCGTCTATTTAAATAAATCGGGTTAAATAAAGAGGGTTTTAAATATACGTAGATACGTAATCTGTCTATGTATCGTAACCCGTATATTATATACGTAAGATCTTAGTAATACTAAGATCTATCGTGAGATTAAGAAGAGCTTCTATAAAACGTTTTGCGAAACACTTTGGGCGAGAGAGAACGTTTCAAGGCGAAGTCGATTAAAAAGAGAAAGAGAGAGAGAGAGAGAGATTTTTTCTCGTTAGGAAAGATATGCACTAAAAATATTTTTGTTTTATCGCTAACTCACCTAACGGTTTCTCTCTCTCTCTCTCTCTCTCTCCATTTCTTTATCCGAATAACATGCAGAAATCGAAGTGGAAAACATTAAGGTTCAACCTCAGCCAAAGATGAAACGAAAGAGAGAAAACGTTTCATCGTGATGAAACTAAAGTAAGATCACGATCTAAAACGACAATGATCCAATAGTTTTCTCTCTCTCTCTCTCTCTCTCTCTCTCTCCCTCTCTCATCGGAAACACTTTAACGAAAAAACGAGATACTCGTATCGGTACTTACGTACTTCGCGTATATACATAAGGACACAAAGTGGATGGATATTACGTATATGCAAATAAAACTCCGAGACGAGATAAATTCTTCGGGAGAACGAGAAATTGATTCAACTATTACGAACAACAGCGTACGCGAGTTCGATTCGATACTCGAACGGATCGAGAAAGAAAGAAAGAAAGATAGATAGAAAGAAAAACAGAGAGAGAGCAAAAAAAATCGAACGCATATTCGCTTCGATACCTCGAACGTACCATAGATCGCTTTCGTAGTGTCAATTATATTTAGCACATTGGCACGTGATCTCTCACTGACTCACCACGGAACAACACAACGAGCATCTCTCATTCTCGATGATCGTCCAAAGAAAAAGAAAGAGAAGGATGGATGGATGGATAGAGATAGAAAAAGACAAAGAGAGAGAGAAAGAGAGAGAGAGAGAGAGAGAGAGAAAAAGTTGAAAAGAGATGGAAAGATCGCGCACGAATCCGCTCGATGAATGCCTCGAACGAACGGCTGTCATTGACTCACTAAATGCTCGACATAAACTCACGACTGCGTAACAGCGACGAGTGACCGAGGCCATGATCGATCTTCCTCGATCCTCCTCCTACTGTGATTAATTTCACGAATGTCCGCTCTTGTTTTTTTTCTATTTTTTCTTTTCTTTTTTTTCTTCTTTTTTTTTCTAAATCTCTCTCTCTCCGTTGGACTTTTTTCAAATGCTAATTTCGACAACAACGACTTTTCTTTCCTTTCGAATAATTACATTAACAAATTTCTACTCCAATTTACTATTCCATTGCGCATATAATTATAATTGTATTATAATAATACTAATGCATATGTACGTACGATTATATATATATGTGTATATGTAAATACGTTTCCACCACATGTGGATCTTCTTTCTTCCCTTCCTCCCTCTCCCTTCCTCTCTCTCTTTTTATCTATCTATCTATCTATCTATCTATCTCTTAAATTTTTTTCGTTCAACATATACATACTTTCTTATACGAAATTTTTCAAAATTAATTCCATTATAATAACAGCAATACTTATGTACATACGAGCATATATAATATACGTAGGTCTTCACATTATCTTGATTTTCTCTCTTTCTCTCTCTCTCTCTCTCTCTCTCTCTCTCGCGCGCGCGCGCGAATTTTCTTCATTCATAGATATTCAACTTTTCAACTTTTAAGCGGTTACACATACTTTCTTACTCGAAATTTTTCAAAGTTTAAAAATTCATCGAACTCGTACGATCGAAATCTTTCCCACTTTCTTGGATTCCCAGATTCTGCGATGAAGGTAATATTCGGCGCGTACGAGCGCGCGCTCCCGTTTGTTATTTACTTGGAGTTTCGTGGGTAGCGGCGGCGGCTAATGATTCGAATTCGAAAGAGCTTTGAGCTATGGAAGACGACGACCGTCGCTATGTTCCAAACTTCGATCGCGCGTCCTTCGATACCTACAATATATTATCTCGTGTCCTCCGGGTAACCCTTTGATGCCTTGAGAATATTCTACGTATTGTACGTAGATAATACTTATGCATAGTGTATCTCACCTTCAACTAACGTAAAATAAACTAACGATGGACGTTAAAGAAAAACGTTACGGTAATGTTGAATTAACAGGAGAGATGGATAATATCGTGATCGATATCGGGATGTAATAATGTATAAGATTGTACAATCCGAGTCGTAGGTTTATCGACCCTTACTTCTCTTTTTTTTCTTCTTCCTTTCTTTTTTTCCTTCTTTCTTTTTATTACGATCATCGCCATACAGAGAGACTACTAAATCGACCTACAGACCAACCGATCGGTGAACTACCATCAAACTTTATGACTTCGCAAACTCAAAACGAGCATTTTTCGTCTATCACATATCGTACGAGATATCGAGGAATACGTTTCCTCCCCCTTACCCGACCCCTCCCTGATTTTCTTGCATCCCTGTACGTAAATGTATCCGTATTTGTACTTCACAGGGCGGGGAGGAGTGGAGTGAGATGGGGGAGAGGGGGAAGGGAAGAGATCGCAATAAGAAAAAAAAGGGAAAAGAAAATAAAAGAAGAAAAAAAAATGTTTGTTACAACGTCAACACCACCACCACCGTCTTGTGATTGCATCCAACAAAATGAAAGATAATCAAATCAATCGGCACACGTTTAAAAGACAAAGAGATATTTCTACGTATATAGAATGTAGTTTTGGTTTTCTTTTTTCTTTTCTTTTCGTTTCTTTTCTACCTTCCTGGTATAAGACGATTACATTCCTTCGGGAGAATTAACGCGAGTGAAAAAAAAGGGTACGTAAGGAAGAATGTCAAGGCGTTGAGATCGAATCAGATATGGATAAGGTATATTAATCGTTAAATTAGATGACGTACCATCCTCTTCTATCTCGATGGATAAAGCGTGACCAAATTGACGGGGTGCGACCAAGGTTTGATAGTAAAAAAATAGAGATAGCTGGAGAGATAGAGAAAGAGAGGGAAAGAGAGAGAAAGTGAGAGAGAGAGAGAGAGAGAGAGAGAGAGAGAGAAAGAGAAAGAAATATATATAGAGAGATGTCGGGGAAGGGAGAAACGCAAACATAATTGCTAATTGTAAGATAATCGATTTATAGTTATTAACGCAATAATGGCAACATTGGAACAAACCGTTTGCATATTCATGCCGGAAAAGTCGGCTATATCTACTCACGACCGGCCCACCCTCTCTGCGAATTCTCTCTCTTTCTCTCTCTCTCTCTCTCTCTCTCTCTCTCTCTCTCTCTGAACAGCCCTTCAACCCAACTCTGCCACCCTTTTGCGACACGACAACGACGACGACGACGACGACGACAAACATAACGACGATACGTCGTTACTAAGAACGAAATGCAAAAAGCTCATGCTGTCGTTATGACACACCTACGAAAAAGAAATCCATGAAGAAGAGAAAAACCTTCCAGCCTCTCCTCCACCTCTTCCTCCTCCTCCTCTTAGCCTCTACCCTCCTACAACGTCCTAGACTCCCTCCACCCTTCACCACGAGCCTTGGCCGTATACGTGACTATATACGCGTCGTAAAGGTTTTATGGAGTCGGAGTAATGTTTCTTCTGCTGCATTGTAATCGGAAGGAAACGATGTCTGCGTGAAAACGAGAATGGATGCATCGTAATGACGTGGCTAAAGAATTCAATTAAATCGTAAGAATAAGATATATATATAATAATATACATATATTAACAACATATGTATATATATATATATATATATATATATATATATATATTACATATGTAAGAGTAATAAAGAAAATATAAAATATGGGGGGAAAGAAAAGAAGGTGAGATAGAAAAAAGATGATATTATGTACGTACGAATGTATTCAAAACTTTGTCTTTTAAAAGCGTCGGCTTTAAAAGTAGACGTAAGGAGGATACGTAAAAAAAATACGACAGATCGTTAGTCATTGTTCGTTTATGTATATTATATATATATATACTCATGTATGTATACACACATATATATGTATATTTATATATTCCAAAGGATTGTTTCCAAAAAACGCGACACATATACATACGCAGATACACAAACACAAACACACACATCTTCATAATAAGCGTGTCGCGCGATTGGATAAACGTATACATACATAGAAACATACATACATGCATACACACATTTAACGAGTAAAACACGTGCTTATATAGTAGTAGTCAAGCCTCGTGCGTCTCTTGGCTCAGCAGTGTTCCTACGGCCTCCAGGAGGAGGGCTTGTCAAAAGACAGCTGTCTCTCGTCGTAGGAAACCTCAGGGACACAGACTCACTCTCACTCTCACTCTCACTCTCACTCTCTCACTCTTTCTCTCTCTCTCTCTCTCTCTCTCTCTCCCTCTCCCTCTCTCTCTCTCTCTCTCTCTCTCTCTATGGGGTCTACGTTCCAGGACCGTAATTAGAAACAACGATTCTTCTCCTTCTTCTTAGCACGACTCGCCAACTTTTTGTCAGAATGTATTCATCTGTTTAACGTTACCACGGGGATAAATTAAATTGGATATTTATTATTGTCTGTCGTCGTTGGTCGCGTAAGTCTTAATAAAATATTTTCGCTAATATAAATGACATTTGACCTTTTTTTCAATATAAATACACCATAGAATATATCATGAAACAATTAAAGCCGATCGGGATATCCGTAACATAATTCCAATCGAAAAAATCATTTTTGATCGTTTTAATACAGAACTTTAATATCTTCGAGATAGATCGTAAAATCATTGATATTTTCCTATTGCATTATTAATCATTTACATAATGAACCACGAAACCGCGAGTCAACAACCAACAACGAGAGCCACTATACGATCAATTCCATAAAGCGAATACGGCGCTTGGTTATGGTTATTATATTAACATGCAGTTTTGGGTACTAAATAATAATCTACGAAAACAACCATCTCGCGATAACCATAGTTTATGGTATTCGTTAATTGACAATCGCATCTGTTAATGATAATACTGCAATACGTGTTTCCGGATTGCTCTGTAAATGTAAAATGATTTCGACGTCATCGATATCGTCACGATCACGGGTCGAATATTTAATTCGGTCATTAAGCTGACGTGAGTAGTTGTTTTTCGATGGAACTTATAAAAGACTCGCCGAAGACTTCGTTGGGGGGAGGGGAAGGAAAAAAATCTCATTTCCTAGTTCCACTAGTTATCATTCACTTCGTTTATTAATCGTAACGCGTATTTTATACTTTTTGAAAAACGCCAAGAAGTTTAGAAAGAGAAATAATCTCTCTCTCTCTCTCTCTCTCTCTCTCTCTCTCTCTCTCTCTCTCTTTTAAAAAAAAAAGCAGGACGAAGCTCTTAAGGAGAAGTACGTCGTTGCGCCCAACGTAAGGAGACCGTAATTATTTAGCTCGTAACGTTAGCTCTTATGAATTATGAGATTGTTTATAAAGAGGATAAGGATAAAAAGAAAAAAAGAGAGAAAAAAAAGAAAAAGAAAAAAGATGGAAAGAGCGATTTTAACGACAATTAAACGCGTTCCTTTTTTTTTCTTTTCTTTTTTCTTTTTTTTGTAATCTTTATTCACTCACCCCCCGATCTCTCTTACTCTTTGTTACAGTGCCATGCGCGTCCTCCTATCGAAATTACCGAGGCCGTGGATCGTGGACGAGAAAAAGGACGACGGATACACGGCCCTTCATCTGGCAGCTCTGAACAATCACGTCGAGGTTGCCGAACAATTGGCGCGTGCTGGAAAAGCCGATCTCGATTTGCAAAATGTGAATTTGCAGACCGCCCTACATCTTGCCGTCGAACGACAGCACACGCAAATCGTTCGAGTACGTATAAGAGGGGAGGAGGAGGGTAGGAGAGGGAAAAATAAAGATTATCCGATGGAAAATAAACGAATCAATATCGTTAAATTAATTCGTACGAATCATATTTTTCATTCATAAATTTACATATTCGTATGTACATATACGCATAAAGCTTGTCCCGAAGAATGGATCGTTTTTAATCGTACGAAAATTTTCTTCGAACATATTCTCCCGTGCGCGAGCTCGTTTACAATAATAAATAACTAAATAAATAATTATACTTTGCTCGTGCGTCCGATAGAAATGTCATAGGAGTTCGAGCGTTGAATTTGAATTGATCGTCGTTCTTACAGTTATTGGTAAGGGAAGGTGCGAATTTGAACGTGGCCGACAAGGACGGCGACACGCCCCTTCACGAGGCACTGAGGCATCACACTTTGTCGCAGTTGCGACAGCTGCAGGACGTCCAAGACGTCGGCCGTCTTCTAATGGGTCTTGGTGCTCAAGGCCAGGACAAGAAGAGTAGTTCCTTCATCGCTTGCTTCCTTGCAGCTCACGGTGCCGATCTAGAGTTGAAGAATAAAAAGGGCCAAACACCCTTGGACCTATGTCCCGATCCAAATCTCTGTAAAACTTTGACGACGTGCCACAAAGACAAGGAATCGTCAGTATCGTTTGTCGCACTTTTCTCATTTCGATGTTTTATTTTATTTTATTTTATTCTTTTTCTTTATTTTTTTAAATACCAAAAATCAATTTCGATGAACGATAGCGATATAGAAGTAACGAGTAATTCAAACAAACAAAAATATTGTATTCCTCCGACTTCATTAGGATCCCCGTTGTTCTTAGGCACGACATCGAAACTGCAACACCATCGGCGGCGATCGACGAATGTTTGGTATGCACCGATGGAAAACGCGAAATGCTGTTCAGTCCCTGCGGACACGTTGCCTGTTGTAACGTTTGTGCGCCAAGAGTGAAAAAATGTCTCATCTGTAGGGAGAATATTCTATCGAAATTGAAGGTAACTTCACAATAACGATAAACGTTCGATTCCTCGATCGAAAGGATTGGATGATTCCCTTTTCGAGATTTCATGACACTTTAATAATCGCTCGACAGATTGAGGAATGCGTTGTTTGCTCCGATCGCAAGGCCAATATCCTGTTTCGTCCGTGCGGTCACATGTGCGCCTGCGAGAGTTGCGCTGCCTTGATGAAGAAATGCGTTCAATGCAGAACGCAAATTCAACATATGGTACCGCTCTCGATTTGCTGCGGCGGAGGAGGTGATGTCACTTACGTTAAGGGGTGCAATGCCTCAGGTACAAAGATCAGCGCTTGGCCAGAGCGTCCTTGCTATCATCATTATTATTATATCCCCCCCCCCATTTTTCCAAATTTGACTCATTTTATCGGATCTTTAACGCGACGATTCGATACGTACGTTTAATTATACCTAAAATTATATACGTTTTTTCGTATTTATATATATATATATATATATATATATATATATATATATATATATATATATATATATATATAAAACTTGTATCTCTGGCAAAGCAAATGCGAGGAAAATCGAGGATCGTGTTGGGATCATCAAATTGAATTGGTTTTGTATTTGAAGGAACCATATCGGAGGTTAAAGCTGACGTGGAAGAAGAACCGGTGCCAATACCAACCGCCAATACCAATACTAATACCAGTGGTGGGGAGGCTCTTTTGATGAACAATGGAAGTCGGGATACGTCTCACAGCGATATTCAGAAGCTACAACAGCAATTGCAAGATATTAAAGAGCAAGTTAGTATCTATTTCGTCAATTTTCCTTGCCGTTCGTTATATGCTTTCTGACAAATGATATTTCGAGAAAGAATTTATTCGAGAAAAGATATTATGTGGGGGTGATGATGATGGATTTGGTAATTTTGTTTTGTTTTTAATCGAAAAGAATTTAATCTCTTTTTTCTTTCTTTCTCCCTCTTCCTTTTTAGACAATGTGCCCAGTTTGTTTGGATCGTTTGAAGAATATGATCTTCCTCTGCGGGCATGGAACCTGCCAAATGTGTGGCGATCGCATGTCGGAGTGTCCAATATGCCGCAAAGCCGTGGACAAACGCATTTTGCTCTATTGAAGAGACTGCCCGTTAGTACGAATGTATACTATCGGAATAATTATTATCTAAAAACGTAGTAATTCCTTATTGCGCAACGTAATAATGCCTGGGATAATAACGACCGTGAACCTTCCCATTTCCCGTCATAGCGATGGTCCTATTATTAATTGCATGTTCATTATCGAGAAGTAGTATCCGTACAACGCGATCGTAAAATTTACAACATTACAGCGTTACGTATCTACGTAGTAGTATAAGGACTTCAACGCGAGTATCAAATGAATAATAAAGGGTATATATAGATGTGTAGTATAGAAGAAAAAAAACGAAAAAGAAAAGAAATGTAATACGAAACGCACAACTTTCGACTAATTTCGAGTCTTATTAGAAACGTTTTTATTCGCTTATCGAACGATGCCATGAATATTGGTAGGATCGAATGTTCACGTAGCGGCCAATTTGGTATTAAATTTAACGGGGTGATAATAATAGCTTTGATAATTAATTGTCGATTTAACATTAATTATTCGTAAAAAAAAATAATTAACAAGGAATAGATTTTTATTGATTAATAAAAATCAAAAATAATTTTACTTTAATTATATATATATATAGGCATTATTAATAATCGTTATTAAATACCTTTAATTAACATAATTTTTACTGGAATATACATAAACGATTATGTAGGAATAGATCGCCATGGTTGAATTAAGAAGGCTATAATTCATCACGTTGTTATTATTCATATGTGTGTAGTATTTGTTATTGATACAAGAGAGCTATATACATTAAATACGAGTACTTCTTAAATTACTTAATACTTCCGTATATAAGTAATATGTACAACAACCGCTTTGTTTACATTTCTCATGCTTAATTGTTGGCCATCATCGTCCATAGATTGAAAAGAAAAAAATAAAATGAAAATAATCCTTCTATATCTTATCAGTTAAATAAGAATGAATGATTAGTATGTATGTTCCTAATGCACATCACTAATTTGATGAATATAATTTTATGTAGAAAACAATTGAGGAGCTATTATATATCAAAAAAAACATTCTTGGTAAATATATTTTATGGCAGTTACGCATAAAATACTCTTCAACGTTGGTTCATGTCTTTTATTCGTATATTTATGAATATGCGCATGTGCGTGCGTGCGTGTGTGTGTGTGTGTGTATGTGAGAGAGATACACATCATACACAAACTTATGAATATGCATGCGTCAACTTAGAAATATTGTTATTATCATAGGAAGAACTTTATAACTTAATAATTTACTAACTTTATAACTTTGTAACTTTATTAATACGAAATTATATTAATCAATCGCATTAATAATATAATCAATATTTAGAAGAGACCTGTAGAATATCAGAATCATGTATAACGATATTATTATCAGGAATGTGATAGTAAATGTCAATGACGAAAACGAGTCTTTTCTTGTTGACGAAAGTTGTTCTACCGACTCTTGTAAACATTATCATTATTTTCAATATATTTTAATATGTGTTTAGTTTATTATATATATACGGAATTGTATAGCGTGATACAACTCCCAATATTATGATATTTTAGCAAGATAAATTTCGTCAAAAAACAATTAAAATATTGACGAACCAAACGATACGATAATATTGAAAGAGAATTTATGAATGATTCATTCGTTCTTCCATTTCTTCGTTTTTTTTTTTTTTTCTTATAATACGTACGTATGTTCTGAAAATAATTATTATAGCACAAATATGACATGAAACTTCATAATATCTCACAAAAATATAAATTGCTGCCAACTCGGCTGTAAACAATAATTTGTCTTTTTGTAAAACAGTATAATTCCAAAAAGAAGCTTCATGATAGAACACGATTTATTATTATTATTATTATTATTATTATTATTATTATTATTATTATTATTATTATTATTATTATTATTATTATTATTATTATTATTATTATTATTATCATCATTATCATTATTATTATCATTATCACTATCATTATCATCATCATTATCATTATCATCATCATTATCATTATCATCATCATTATCATTGTCATTATTATTATTATTATTATTATTATTATTATTATTATTATTAATATTATTATATATAAAAATATATATATAGATAGATCACGTTAACATATATTGTACTATTATAAAATACAAAATTGCCAAATAAATGCCTTTTGAACAATATTTAACATAACATCAAAAAATATGAAAATGTTACTAAATAAAAATTTTCCTTAATTAGATTTTTTTTCTTAGCAACGAATGATTAGAATATAATAATTAGGATAAAACAATCTTGAATATAAAGTATTATGAAAAATTATTTATTTTCATCAAGTATAGGAGAGTGATTTTACATGGATAAAGCCTTTAATTAGTTACGTCAAGTGAATGTACAAAATTTGTTATTAGATAAATATATAGTCTCTAAAGAACGCCCAACAAAGAAATTATTTAATATATTAACGCATTAAACATGCTTCTCGAAAAAAACATGTTTTCCAGTCCGTCACGTAGCATCTTTTAGCACATACGACTTCTGATCTCTGTGAAATGCTACAAAATGACAACTCGTATAAAATCCTTCCATGTATCGGTTTAAATCCATCTACGATAATAACGGCACTTCATAAATTAGACCGAATAAAGAGAGAACTATTATAAAAAAAAAAACGGTATTACAAATTCTCATAATATATATATATATATATATATATATATATATATATATATATATATATATATATATACATATATATATTTATATATATATTGTATATGTATATATTATACACGATATTAGAGAGATTTATCAAAGGTGCCTCTGCTTTTATCAGTACAAAATAATATAAATCCAGTTGGCAGTAAAAAGAAAAAAAATTAAAATTAAAAAAAAGAAGAAAACAAATTTGTTGACTCGTTCATCTAAATGAATTGCTAAATAATTTACTAAAAGGAAACAACATTATTATAGGGCGTGTGCGTAAACGTGATTCACAAAATTTCACTATTATATTAAATATTTTTCTTACATTATTTACCTCTAGATCATCTCCCGTTCACGTGTTTCGAATTATTTATTCTTCATGTTCGATGGCATGAAGCAATTTAAAAGGACTGCTGTTAGCGTTACGCAACTTCGAGAATTTTTCTTCGATCGATAAAACTACTATCCATAAACTATCGATCGCTATTTTTCAATTTAATATTTTGCGACCCATCCTAAATTGAAATTTTACGTTAGTATTGTTAATGGGACTTAGAAAAAAAAAGAAAAAAGAAAATAAGACTCGATTTAATTGGTAAGTAAATATTTGCATGTTACAATATATTAATTACGAAAGGATGGACTAAACGAATCGTTCCAAGGAACACATTTTTCAAAGGGCAACGATGTCGATAATCTTCTTTTTATTATAATAAGCTTTAGAACGATTAATACCGACTACGGGCTTAAGCTAAAACGTAGCATATTGTGTTAATATCGTTTGTTATATGAAATAGAAGGCAACTATATTATTTTGAATTACGGTCATTCATCTTGATATACATGATTAAATTGTAAGAATATACCTTCTTCAAGCTGTCTCTAATTAGAGACTTTAATCCAATATCTTCCTAAAGATTACGAAACAATTCAAAGTCAAATGGATCACGTCTATTATTATGCAATAGATGAAATCTCAAACGTAAATAGAAGAAATAAATTAAAATAGTATCGAATGAAACGGGTACTTGATAGGAAATATTTCGGTATCTCCTCATTGTTGTTGGCAAGACGAGAAGACGTTTCAAGTATAACCCTAACTATCCGAATAGACGATAAGTTTTAAGCATTGTTCGTGTACACGTTGAGACCTTCCGACTATGACGAAATTAATATATTACGAATTCCTATATTTTCTTTTTCTTTTCTTTTTTTTCGGCGGATGAATCGCAAAAAAGAAGAAAGAAAAAAAAGAGAGAGAGAGAGAGAAAGGAGAGAATATTTATTCCTTTAACATTCGGATGACGAATTTAAATTTGGCGGAGACATTTTCTTGGTTTGCGTTAGACGATCCAATTCCGCTGCCGCGTCATTGCACATTGTTGCTTTATCTACGGGTGTACTATCTGAAATATATAAACGTACGTATCATTAGTACAATTAGGTCAAGTAAAAACATACAATTGTAACTAACTACGCACCAAGCTTAACAGGACTCGCACCTATACTTCCCGGTGATCCTGGCACACCCGGTGGTGTAGCAGTCTTTTTATAAAGAAGAGAGTTGAAGAAATTAGCTAATACGCCCTCACCGGCGGCTGTAGTGCCAGTACCTTTGGAATCCAATTTCTTGTTTGGCGACGCAACCTATTCATAAGATATTTAGTGCCTGCGCTTAAATAGGGACGTCTATACGACGCATTCTTATGCTCGTGAATAACAGATTATACCACATGGATTAGAACATGCTTTTTAAACGTTAACTGCAATAAGCTCATGACGATATCCTAATTCATATTGCTGAGATGCAAACGGCAAGGGCTCTTGAACATTAAATAACACAAACATAAAAAAAAAGACATCAGCATGTAGTATGTAAATTTATATATAGAAGACAAATGTGTTAGTTAGTCCCTAATTATCTCAAATGACATAAGCAATAAATTTCATGACAAGAATAACGATTTTATAACTCTTTTCACAATGAATACAAATAAAACACAATAAATATTGGGTAAAATGGATGGATTTGATGGTGTAAAGCATAAACTGTTAAAAAAATGAAGGTTGCACACATAAAACTGAACCAGGTAACTTCATGGAAAAGCATTATGTAATGATAATGCTAAAACGCAAACGCATTGGATTTTCCTGATACTTTCACAATTGTATTATTTAATAATAAGTATAATGAATTTTTGTTAAGCACGATTAAAAGTATTCCATAAAAAGAAAATGAAATAAAATAAAATTCAATGAGAGAAACATCAACCACTGTTTATCACTCGATGAACAAGAATACATAGATAGGAACAAAAATCGATCCACCATATTATTTAAGAAATTCGTGACGATATTATTATATCGCCACTATGTATAACTTCAGAATCTTTAGTTAATGATACGCAAAACGAGGAGCATGCTCTAATTATAAATGGTACAACCTGTATAACTGGGCCAACGCTTGCCTGGTTCCTTGTTGTAGGTGAACGTGTTGGATCCTTCAAACCTGATGACGTTGCTTGCTGTCTTGCTAAAAATGCTTGTTCATCTTCTGCTTGAACCTCTACCTCCCTTGCCACGCACTATAATTATATTTATTGATTTTATAGATTCTCATGTATGAACATATCTTAATAACAATAGTAAAAATATAATAACAATAATAATACTAATAATAATAATAATAACAATTAAATAAAAATTATACGCAAAAATTCACCTTTCTATTCGTCGCAGGTTGTGTAATAATATCGCGATAATAATCGTTTGGTTTCATCGATTGTAAATTTTCATGAAGGATGCTGATCTTCTTCATATTATCCCAACCAGCAGGACTACAATATTTGAAAGATACATGTAACACTACAAAAATTGTTTCTTTTTTTGTTTTCTTTTCTCAGACAAATATAAACACTTACATAAGAACTGCATCCTTTTCAACCACTAAAGCAGGCGTTCTGAAAGGTAATGAATAAATTCTATGTGTAAGGTATTTATACAATAGATCACAGTTTTTATCTTCTTTTACTGATGTATAGAAAAGACCTGCACCATATTGCAAACAGAATCGCCTAATCCATTGTTGCATAAAATCAAAATCTTCGTCTCTGAAAACACAAAATATCATAATAAAATATTATATTTGTCTACGATGAAAAAAGAAAAAAGATCTTAAATATATTTTTTATAATTTAAATTTACTCTTACTTATAATCGTGTTCCTTCTCAAGTGTAGACATGTAATCAGTTTTAGTTATAACCACGACAATGTCTAGGCCTAAATTGGTTGTAAGTACACCCTCTGGTAAAGGTAAATTATCGGCTGTTTCGTCATCAAGGTTACGACTAGTACGTCTCAAAGGACTTCCTGGATCTAGTTCGTCACCAGGTTCAGTATACTCTTGCCATTTTTTAATGTCTGATTAAACAAATCCGTTCATAAATCTACATATTCCCCAAATATTCTGTATACTCGGATTAATACAACATAACGTACAATGAAAAACAACAGTTAAGTTAACGTTAAGGATCACTTACTTTGTTGCCTGCATCGTTGCCTAGAGTCGTTATCTATAGATAATTTATCTACATGATCGCCTAATAGAGCAGCCCATGCCTGTAGTTGATCAAGAATAGCCCATGGCGTGGTCATTGCGGCTACTAACATAACAAGCGTATGTGGAAATCTTTCAGCATTTAGAGCAAATCTAAGCAAATTGGCATGACCTGGATCGCCATCCAAGACCCATACTGATAATCTTGTTTGATCTAAAGGAAAACAAAATTTATGTCACAAAATGTAAAAACTCAAATACTCAAGATAGTGACTCAAAAAAAAAAAAAGAAAAAAATACCGTAAACCTACCATCTCTATAATCGTCTCTTACATCGATATATGCAAACTCTAACCCAGAGCCCTTTTTTGGATCTTCCACTCCTTGCAACTTTGCAATAAGAGTTGTTTTTCCACTTTCATTATCACCTAAAAATAGATCAAAAAATTTTCAATATGGATAAGAGTAAAGTCATGACGTCATAATTACTTTGGACTCTTGTGATGACGCGTATGGAAGGCCAAATACTCAAAGGAAATAAACTTCACATTCTTTCTCGCTCTTATATAGACACTTAGTATGCATTCTTATATATACACTTAGCATGCACGACGCGCGGCGTCGAACGTTACGTTTAAATATAATCAGCAAATTACGATTTACCTAAGACAAGGACATTCTTGTTCGATGGCAGTTTGTTATTCCCGCTATTCTGTACTTCTGCTAGAATGGAGGACCTGTAAAATATATTCATGAGAAAACGATTATACCGAAAACGATTACTCACTAAGCTTTTTGTACTACGAACATATGTGAAATGTGTTTCGAGCGTATATACAAAAACAAAAAATATATATATATAAAGAAATACAAAAAGCATCATTAAAACTAACGACGTGACAAATAGGATCGAAAATATTTGTCAATGGGTTAATCATTAAACTTACCACAAATTATCTTTATTTTCTGGATCTTCTTTCTTTTTCAATTGAAATCCATTACTTTGTGCCATCGTATCAATCATCGTCGCTGCCATTATCCATTTGACAGAAACGAAATGTACTATCGATTGTGCGCAGAAAGCGGGTGCGGTTCGCGACTAACTTTGTTTCTTACTGATCGCCGCTTTCTCATATGGATGCAAATAATACGTAGATTATTCTAATGTAGGACATTTGTCATAATGTATTGTAAAAAAAAAAAAGAATACTTTACTACTTCATAAAAATATATGTATATGAATGTGTGAATTCCAATCTAATATACCATTCTCTATCGTTTCTTTCTACATTATCGATAGTATTGACGCAGTTCGTTTCATTTCAGAAAATGAAACATAGGGGGCATTCGATTGCCAACGTAAAAATAAATGTTACCCAGAGCAACTAACGTCTTATCAAACTTATAAACTTTGTTTATAACGATCGTGATAGAATTGTACGACATTTTAAACTTTGAATTGTTACAATGTTAATCTCAAGAGGTGTAAATCTTTTAAAACACACGTCGAAACACGTGAAGAGAAAATATATTTCAATGAATAACCAACCTGTTCGGTTTTCATCACACGGAGAGTAAGTACCATTGTGTTACATAATATTTTATTAAGGTTATGTTAATTTTTGATTTATGATTGATAAAATGAAGGCTGTGTTCATTGTCCTCTCCACTGGTTTTATCATAGGTTTACGTCGAAAACGAGAACGAACATGATTCTTGACCAATTTCGATGAACGAGGTCTCGTCTTAAAGACGAAGGTTTTATTTATGATTCTCCTTTTTCGAATTTCTTAAAAAGCTTTTTATTTGTGCATAAACTGTACTCGATAGAATATAATTTTGTAAAGCGACCTTTTTTAAGAAAATAAAGCTTTCTCAAAAATTCGAAAAATCAGTGTCCTAGATTAAACATCCGTCTTTGAAACGACAACCTTGTTCGTCAAAGTTGGCCAAGAATTACGGCAGTTTTTCTCATTGTTGATGTAAATAGTGTTTACGCGACATTTTTTGGGAAGAAAATGTTTTATACTGTGGCGCCACCTCGACATTTGCGACAAAAGAAAGGAAGCTCGTATCCTTACTATTGATTTTCGTATATACGTTCGAATGCTGTACGTTTTGTTTCTGTGAAGTAGCCATTGCCTGTTTGTTGGTTTGTGAGCTCGTAAATAGTTGATATTCGGATTTTCTGAACCATCCTAAAACGCTAAAAGATATGTGTTTCATGATGCGCTCACACAGAGAAGCTAAATATGCTCTTCTCGAATTTTTAGGTGGTCTTATAGAGAAATAACCGGCAAGCCAAATAAGCATTTTACATTAGCAGCTGAAGTTTTTGGTGGCATTGCGTGGTGGTGGTTCTTATATAGATTTTGGCACGATTATCAACATCTTATTGTAAGTAATATAATACATATTTAATGACTTTAAATGATATACAAGATATCATTGAGAAGATAATATTTTTTTAATTGTTATTTCAATGTTATTTGGTTAGGGACATTTTGAATATCCAGATGCATCAAAATGGACGGATGAAGAATTAGGAATACCGCCAGACGATTATGATTGATCGACGGTATATTTATGTAGATAATTAATATGTTTCCTACTCTGACAACAAATCTTCTGAGTAACAAGGTAAACCTTTGTCTAGGATTTTAAAATAGTAGGTATACTACTATAAAAATAAAGTGATACCATTTGTAGTACAATTGTATAATATATTAATAAACTTGTACTACTTATAAAAGTTGCCATTATGAGCACTTTATTCAATAATATATATATATATATATATATACATATACATACATACACACATACACACATACATTTATTCATTTGTATCTAATTAAAGGTAGATACAAAAATAGTGATACTTGTTACATGCATGTATATATACAATATTATCTAATTACATGTTGGCATCCTAATGGAAACCGTTTTAGTTTCAAGGTATTCTTTCAAACCTTCTTCTCCCCTGAAACATACATTGTAATCATAATACCTTATTTTAATGATTTTAGTTTATTGATAACTTACAATTCACGCCCTATTCCAGACTTCTTATATCCGCCGAATGGTGTTTGTGGTGTTATAGCATCATAATGATTCACCCTAAATTAGGATACCTTTTTTATACGCTATGCACTATTTTTTTTTCATACATATGGTAATTTATAATTACCATATGCATGAACATAGAATGTATAAACAATAGTAATATCGTAATTAAAAATAAATTATTATCCTCTTACCAAATACTTCCAGCTTCCACTGCCTTTGCAAATGTTATTGCTTTATCAATATTATTAGTTAATACACCAGCAGCAAGACCATACATAGTTTTATTAGCACGTTCAATAACTTCTTCCATAGTATCAAACTTCAAAATACATTGTACTGGACCAAAAATTTCTTCGCTAGCGATTCTCATTTTATCCGTTACATTGGAAAAAACAGTAGGCTTTTTAACGTAATTACAATTTTAGATATCAGAAAATTTTCATAAACTAATATAATAAATAATTTAATAAAATAAAATATCAATACCTTTATAAAAAAGCCAACATTACCATGACGTTCGCCACCCGTTTCCAATACTGCCCCTTCCTCTTTTCCAGATTTAATAAAATTCATAACTTTATTAAACATCTCCTCATCAACTTGTGGTCCCTGATTTGTTTCAGAATTAAAGGGATCTCCGACCTTTATCTTAAGCGCTAATTGTTTTGCATATTGTACAAATTCAACGTATATCTTTGAGTGTACGAACGTACGTGATCCTGCACAACAACTCTGACCATGATTTGCAAATATAGCATTATGTGCTATCGCAGCAGCTTCCTTAACTAAAATATTTTTATTCAATCTGTTCGTTTTTTTTTTTATACAAATTTAATTCATTAAAATTATAATATATCTATACTTGCCATCAAAGTCATCAAAGATAACAAGTGGACTTTTACCACCTAATTCAAGACTCACTCGTTTGAGATTACTTTTGGCAGATGCTTCCATGATAAGGTGTCCAACCTAAAAAGGATGAAACGATATTTGATTACAAAATTGAAGAATATTACACAGAAACGATAAAAATACGACAATTACTTCAACCGATCCTGTGAAAGTGACTTTGTTAATATCTGGATGTTTAGCTATAGCAGCTCCCGCTGTTGTTCCATATCCTGTAATAACATTAACAACGCCAGGTGGAAATCCTGCCTCTTTGATCAATGCAGCTGCATACAAAGCACTTAATGGCGTTTGTTCAGCTGGTTTCAGAACAATAGTACAACCTGCAGCCAAAGCCATAGCCCATTTCCATGCTAACATCATAAATGGATAATTCCATGGGATGATTTGACCAACGACTCCTACCGGTTCCTTGCGTGTAAATACAAAACTAGAACCATCTAATAAGTAACATATATCATGAAATCATAATTTGTGTCTAACATATCTACGAAAGATAATATAATCTTTAACATAATATTATTGAACGTACCTGCAGGAATAGTTTGACCATGTATTTTATCACACCATCCAGCGTAATAACGAAAGACGTCCATACTATATTTTATATCATTAACAGCATCAGCGTATGTTTTTCCATTGTCAATGGTATCAAGACTAGCCATATAATTTAAGTCTCGCTGTACAAGATCTGTAAACTGAACACAGAGACACAGAACACATATTTATGAATAATATAAATATAAGTTATATAAATCTATAACTAATATATTAAAAACTTTTTATTGTTTAAAACTATTTATTATTTATATTTTTAAAAAATTAATATATATAATATAATTATTGGGTTGGCAACTAAATGATTGCGGTTTTTAAATAAGAAGCTATCCACAAAATCCGCAATCACTTACTTGCCAACCCTATATATATATATATGATAAAAAATTAAAAATATAAATAATAATAATACTTTGTGCATAAGCTTCCCTCTTAATGATGCGTCCATTGTTCTCCATTCTGAACATCTTGAAAATGCTTTTTTTGCAGCTGCTACAGCTTTGTTGACGTCAGCCTACCAACGAAGATACGTTAAAAATTTTTCCTTTTTTTAAATCTTAAATTTGATTTAATAAAAAAAGAAACAAATTTCGGCAATACCTCATCGCCTTCAGAAATTTGAGCGATTACTTCTCCATTAGCAGGATTTATGGTCGAAAATTTTTTTCCGCTTTCAGCATCCACGAATTCATTATTGATGAACAACTATTAATTTTAACGATTATAATAATTATATAATAATTTTATATGATTACTCTGAAATTAATACCGCTCGATTAAAAAATTCATTTACCTGAGTATATTTAACGTTGACTTTCGAAATCGACATGGTTATACACTTAATATCGTCAATTTCTTCTGGTGCTTTGTTCGTCCGATACAATGGCAAATCACAGCGAATAAAATGGATGAGCAATTTTGATTATGTAAGTAAAGAAGATATACATATATGTTGACTTCAAGATAACGAAGATTGTGGATTGATGCACTGATAACAAGATAAAACTCGTTAAGGAAGAATAATTTTATAATGATCATGATTATTGCGTTAATATGTACTCGTAGAAAAAATAAATAAATAAAAATATATTATTTTAATTTCGAAGGCCTTTGTTAAATCGATAATAACATAACCTTAGAAACAGACGAAAAATAGAATTTTGGACAGTTACATTTTTCGATCGTTTAAAATATCGTCTTTAGATAATACATGCATAAATAACAATTAAAAATTAATATCTCAATGCTCTTCGTTTTTGTATCGATTACTTACCGAGAGTAATATATAAAAAAAAAAGAAAAAATAAAATAAAAAGGGAATTAAAAAATGTTAAACGTCGAAGAGAAAAATGCGTGCAGTAATTCGCAAGTTGGTGAACGCGTCGTGAAAGAGGTATAATTCGTTAATAATTATGAAATATCTTAATTGCATTTCTTGCGATATCGTAAGAATATGGCTGTCCGAACCTTTGTGGATAAAAAAAAATAAAATTAAGAACGGCAATCTTCGTAACTCACTGCCGATTAAACTTGCAAATTACTTTTATATTTTTTATTCATATTTTAATATTTAATACCGCCCACGCTTTGAGAATTTTCTTTTCTAGAACATAGAAGAAGAAAAAATTTGTTTTTGTATATATATATATCATCGTTTGTAGGATAAGTTTCCTTGTCTTATGACCGAAGAAGTTCAAAAGGAGCCAAATGAAAAAAAGATAAATCCGATGTATTTACCTCAACCAGGGGATGAACTTCCAATAAAAGATGAAGGACCAATGGATGCGACTACTCCATGGGCAACAGGTCGAGTTACATATACTCCACAGGGTGGTATAACAGGTTTACGACCTGTTGCCGATCGTTATTCTATAACTCGATTTGGTCCGAGTGAATGGAGAGCACACAATCATACATTTTTTCAGCAATCGGACGAAAACATTCAAAAGGCTCAGTACGTCGTGAATTAGATCAAAGAGTCGACTTTTTCTTTTTCTTTTTTTGTTTTCTTTTTCTTTCTTTATACTAATCAACACCATTGTTGATCTTCGCTATTATAGAAAAGTAATAATGCTTTTCACGCTACCGGCGCTATATTCATAATCGAAGTAAAATCGTTATTGGAATATTAAAAATTAAAAAAAAAAAGAAAAGTATTGATAATACAAAAGTTAAACAAAAGTTGCACTATCCGACATAATAAACAATACTGCAATAACGGCTTACACAAATTTTATGCTTTTTAACCCTAGTTGTACCTTTGGGATGTAGAACATCACCCCCAGATCAACTTTGAGCTCAATTAAAACAATTTGGGTGCATTACACGATTCATGAATTTTATTTTAATAATGACAAAATTGGAAATGCGTTTACAAACCTACTGACTATTATTTCCGTGGCTACGAAAAATATACAGGTTTTTTTTTTTAAGTCAAAATTATTCGTACCGTATAAATAACAGCTGTTCAAAAGATCCTTTGGGGTGTAATGCACTCCCAAGTGCACCATTCGAAATTATTTCGAGGCGGGTACAACTAGGGGTTAATACATAGCATTTAAGTCGATTTAATAATATAACACTTTAGAACAATTCGAAATAATTCTTATTACTTGCAGTATTTATAGTTCTTTAATCCTATACACTTAAGTGTATAGGAGTATAAGATTATATATTATGAGTGTGGTTTAGAGACGCTTACGCTATAAAATAGAGCGTTATTTACGCTGCGTTTATGACACAAGTCATAAAAAGATAGTAATTTCAGAGACAAGATAAAGAAAGAAAAAAAACGACAAACAAACATATAACAACGATAAGAGAAGTAACGATGAAAAATGTTTATTTTAGACACGCTACTTTCGCCGCAAAACAATGTATCGAGAGAGTATACAGAGAGGCTGATAAAGTGCAAATGGAAACAACGGAGCACTTAAGGACACGGGCGAACGTCGTCTATCGATGGAAATTAGAATTAGACAATGCTCTACAAAGTATTACCGAAGAAATAGCATTATTAGAAGGGGAAAGACGCAGAGTGAAACAATCTCTTTCGGTTATAACTATACCTGAATCCATAGCCGGTGAATTTTTACAATTGCGTGCCACTCGTCTCGAATCGGATCTAGTTAAAGATGACGTTGAGAAAGAGCTTACAAAGGTTATTTAACTGAAATATATCTTTTTCTCTTTTTTTTGCTCTTTTTCTTTCTTTTTTTTTCTTTTTTCCTTTTTACAATGAACCACCACACACAAATACGATTGCATACATTGAAGTCGCTTGAAATTATATCCGAAAAATTATTTCTCGAGTAGATCCATTTTATTTCAACTGATAATTAGTTGTAAAATGAACTAATTGCGAGTGCGTGTGTGTGTGTATGTATATATATACCATATCGTATATAAGATACACAATTCAGGACATAATAATTAACACCTCTTTAATTTAAAGTTTAATACAATCGAATTACATTTCCAATTTGACCTTTCTGTTTATTTATTTTTTTGTTTATTTCTATGATTTTTTACTTTCTTTATATATAATGCAAAGATCAGTCTTTTCTTGTAATAACGGTATTAACACTGGTACTTTTAATTATCATCAATTAAGATTAAGATTATACAGAGTAAAAAATGTTTTTTGATCGCCATCACTCATTCTATTGTATTATGTTTTTCAATAATTTCCTTTTTTTTCTCTCTCCTATTTTTTTCTTCCGTCATACACAGGAGGTAGCACTTTGCTCGGAAATACGTGATTTGCTTAACAGAACTCGTGAACAAATAGAAATGCAATTAATTGAATTAAAGGCAGCTAAAGCGCGTATGGAAAATGATTGGACCGATAAAATCGATGCTTATAAAATTGATACAAATTGTTTAAAAATGAACAATGAATCACCTCTCATATTGTGGAAGCCCGGTGCTACAAGATTTCCGGCCGAGTAAGTTAATCAGGAGGATGTGTGTGTGTGTGTGTGATATAATTTAAGGATAATCAACTATCATTCCATACATTTCTAATGTCATCATTAGACAATCAACGCCAGCGAGTTACGAACATTTTACACGAGAAACATTGTCTGCCGGTGAAACGGTCAGGCAAAGATCAATAACCCTTCGTTCGACTTTAAGTAATGTTTATAAAAAATCGTTGAAAGATCTTCGCGACCAGGCGAGTCAGGTGGACATTGCGTTAGCTGCACAAATCAATCTAACGGAAGGAATATGTCAGCAGTTAGAGAAAGAATTGCAAAGGGTAATTGGCCGTGATATTTCGCACGAGTTATATTATAAATTATTGTACGAAGGAAATTGTTCTTTTTTTCTTTTTTTTTAGTGTTTACAGGAACTTGCGAATACGGAAAATTTAATCGAAGAACTTCGAGGATCCACTAAGGGTTTGGATAATGCGATGAAATTGGCACAAACACGTTTATCGGAACGTCTGTTGCGACGTAATGTTGAGAGTTGCCGAGACGTTCCACAATTCGCGTAAGTTACACACACACGCGCGCACGCGCGCGCACACACACACACACGGAGAGAGAGAGAGAGAGAGAGAGAGAGAGAGAGAGAGAGAGAAAGAGAGAAAGAGAGAGAGAAAGCGAGAGAGAGAGAGAGAGAGAAAGAGAGAAAGAGAGAGAGAGAGAGAGAGAGAGAGAGAGAAGATAATCTATTTTATTTCTCTCATTAAGAATAACTAAGTTATTAACCGCGAAAGAGTAAATATCTATTAATTTTCCTTCTATAGGCTAGTAGATGAAGTTAAATCTTTGGGAGAACGGGTTACTGCGACTCTAGGGGAGCTAAAAAGTGCCGAGGATACACAGGCTGGCTTAGTCAAAGCTAGAGGTGATTTAGAACGAGAAATATTGGTCAAACGGAAAACTTTGTATATAGACAGACAGCGTGGGCAGTTACTTCGTTCGTTCTATCCTTCGGCCGCAGCGCTTTCAGGATTTTAAACTGATCTATGCACACGTATATTAATGGCATTATTGGCATGTTGATAAGTCAAAACCTCGTTGTTTAAAATTAAAACGATTTACATTATAATTACTGTTAAAATTACGATAGTGATAATTATAGAATGGATAATAATAAATATCGTGTGTGTATGTGTGTGTGTTGCTTCGAATGGTAAAATATGTTCGTAAAATATACAAATCACCAAGCTTTGATCATAAATCTTCGTAATACACATTTCTTAGAGATATTTCCTACGATGTTTATGACGACAATAATAACAAAGTATATGATTACAGTTCATCGTGAGCTCGTAAATGATTCATGACAAAACCATAGAGATCATCGAGATTACGGGGTCCGTTATACTCTGAAACTTTACGACCATTTCGATATAAGTACAATGTCGGGAAACCATCTACTTCTTGTTCATAACACAATTGCTTGCTTGTATTATTTGTACAATCAACTTTGGCTATATGCACATTTTCATTAGCAAAAAATTTTCTACCAAGCTCTTCCCAAGTTGGTGCGAGACGTTTACAATGTCCGCACCAAGGTGCAAAAAATTTAACAAATGAAACACCTTTTTCAACACTGTGTTCAAAGCTATCACCTGTTAAACTCAATACATTATGAATGGTACTATCCGAGCTTTCGTCCTTATTCGTAGACTGTTCTGCACTTTTTTCAAGCATCGTTGACACATAAGCCTTCAAATCTTCATGAGTTCTTTGACCAGTATACTTATCCATCTAAAAAAATATATATAAACTTATAACTAATTTCCTATTCTTAAGATATTATTCTTTTATATGCATGATATTTTTACCTTCTTCCCATCTTCTATCCAAAGTAAAGTTGGATATCCTTTTATTTCAAATTGCTCGCATATACTTCTAAACAAGGTACAATCTATTTTAGAAATACTAACAGCATCATCATTACGAAGGCTGTTAGCTAATTGTTCCCATGTTGGAGCCAATTTTTGACAATGGCCACACCAAGGCGCATAAAATTTAATAAAGTGATGACCCTTCGCAATATGTAAATGAAATGAGTCTTCCGTTAATTCAGATAAGCCATTCACTGGCTCTGGAGGAGAAGGCGCATCATCTTCTACCTAATTAAATTATTACATATATCTATAATTATGAGTCAGAAACTATTATAAGAAAATATGTTGTGTAATATATTATAAAGTAAGAATCAGTACCGTTGATATGCTTCCTAATTGGTCATTGATAAAGAATGTTAACGACGGCAAATCACGTGTCCCCCTAAACTTAGTACCTTTTGATTCTCCTGCTTTGAAGAACTTAAGTCTGCAAAATCAACATGCATGAATGTAAGCTTGTATTACAATTTTTAAGTAACAATAATTAAAAGTTAATTTCTTTAAAATACGTACGTTGGATAACCGGTAACATCGTGTTCGCTACAGAGAGTATTGTCGATGGTACAATCGACTTTTGCTATTTTTATATTGCTATCTCCCTCGTTGTATATCTCCGCTAATTGTGCCCATGTTGGGCCTAATCTTTGGCAGTGACCACACCTAAAGAAAAAATTTAATAAATTACATTAAATTTAAATAAAAATTTGAGGAAGAAAATAAAAAATATATATATATTTTACATACCAAGGTGCGTAAAACATCACAAAGCTATTCTTTTTTTTTATTTCTTCCAAAAAAGTCTCTTGTGTATATTGTACCGTGTGCATATCGTCTTCATGTCCACTGCTGACTTGACTCAGCATAAATAAAAGTAGGCAAATTTGTTTTTTTAAAATAAAAAAATTCACGAGATTCGCTGACATGATTAATAAATTATTTTTATTTTAAAAAGAACACTGTTGTATGCGAATAGAAAGACGAATTCTTCTAGGATAATTTTTTTATAAAAAAGAAAAATTCTAAATTTCAATATAACATTTAGATTTTTTTTTGTACACCACAAGTTAAACTATAATTAAACGTACACCGTTAAACACATTCGTATATATTTCTTCGATCACTTTAAAAATTCATAATCAGAGATATTATTAATGCTTAAATAAACGTGAAGATCAATTGTTTTCTTTATATTGTCGAAGCACTTTAATAAATGTTTAGTCAAATTTCTACGAGTAGCAGACAAAACCGATCGAAACAGCCCAATCCGCCTCCCACATGACGCGAAATTGTTATGTCGTATTCAAACTGATATTTCACGCCCCCCTTGAACGCCCCTCTTTTCTGTAATTAAAAAAGATAGTATAAAAATTTTCATTCGTTCTTCATTATAGAATCTATTCGATAAAAGACCAATCGTTGTTTCGATATAATCAACAAAAGATCGAGACAGTGAGTATGAGAGAGAGAGAGAGAGAGAGAGAGAGAGAGAGAGAGAGAGAGGATTTTTATATCTTTTTCTCAAATTATAAAGTTAAATCCACGTCTACGGAATCGGATTTTAGAAATGACGTAAATTTAATATTAACCAATCAGAGCAGCGTATTCTACATTGAGAATAAAATATCAATCTTATCAAAAATCTTTATATCTCCACTTTGTTTGTTATAATAATTGTTCGATTTATCTATTATCCATGGAAATAATAGAAAACGTTTAGATATTTTAGAATGAATAATGAGGAAAAACAATTTTGAACTGAATACATAGGTTTACATACGTATTTATGCAAGTCTATGGGCAAGTGGTTCTGTGTGACGCTTTAATTGTCATAAAGCAGAAGATGAAACGACGTTAATGTAGGATTATTAAAAAAGAAAAAAAATCCCATTGTGCAATTGGTCGAGAAACAACGAACTCAGATATGTGATAGATAAAAAAAATGAGCAAGAGTAAAAAAAAAATTAATCATTGTGCAGTGTTTAAGCAACGAACAAAAAATGACGATAATGCTGAATTATCGAATTCAATGATTATATGTGCAAGAAAAACTGGTCAACTAAGTCTCTCGTCGAGAGGATTATTTACTGGTATTTATATAAAAGCACGTCTGATAGATTTAGCAAATATAGATAATTTGTTCGATCGTCACCGTTTATGTGATTATACAATAAAGATAGTTGTTACAGGCATGTTTAAGAATATCAGATATCGCTTCGGCAATGTATTATTGTGCCACTCATGCATGTGTGTCTCCATTAAGAGTTAGGTATCATGATCATTTTAAATCTTATGGAAAAAAAATTGAATGCTTTGCGTAGATTTTTTTCGATCATTTGTGCTGTGTTTCACAAATTTTTATTACTCTTTTACATATATACTATATAGAATGGATATTATAAGTAAGGAATTTAATGCATTAATCTAATGAATATATCTCTACAGAGTACCAAAACAATCTATTTTTATATTTATTAAACGGTAATCTAACTGTATAATTATTATATGATAGATTAGTTCAATCATGCCTATACGCTCATTCAGTTTTAAAGTGTTCTGTTTACAGATTTCGATAATTAATCGTCACAATGCTTTATTAGTATTAATATTCACAAACAAGAAATTATTTTGTACTTTATAATATTCTTTAAAATAAATATCCCCTTAAAAAACACTGTCTTTAATTTTTTTTTATGTTCAATAGTACAATCTCTCCATAATACAATCGTACCCATTTGTGTAATCATTTTTATTATATAAGAAATATCTGGAAATATAACAATATTATAATATTGAATATTTAATTGGCTTGTTAGCATGCTTTTATGCACTTGCATATATTAAATGTGTCATAGATTAATGTGTCTGTTCTATCATACATAAATCATGTCATCAAGGTAAGTTATATTTTATTATTAATTATTTATTTCGTATAATTGATTAAATTTTATTCAACATTTATAATTTATCATTATTGCTTAGTTCATTATAAAGGATGTATTTATTAGTTTTAATTTAATAAAGATATTCTACGTTAAACAATGAACAATTATATTCAAGATAATTTATTACATATTAGGATCGGTGAAATGAAATTTTAATGTTCACATTAGCTTCACTTAATTAATACTTTTCAGTACCAAGTAGGGTATGGACTATAAATGAGTTAACAGAGGATGAATTAAAAGAATTAAATTTTGAACTTGATTATGATGAAAAAGAGCAGCGATGGTGGGAACAAGAACCTTTAAAAACATTAGACTTAAGTTGTAATAGTCTAACCATTATTGACGAGCAAATAAAACATTTAAATGATCTTACTGAACTGGATGTACGTATATCGATTATTGAGTATCTTAAAAATACAAATAATTTATTACACTAATATATGGAAAAATAAAATGTTAATAATATGATTAAGTCCTAAAATATTATAGTTAATCTTTACAAATATTACACCTAATTTTAAACAGTTACACAACAACTTATTAGAAAAATTACCAATGGAAATAGGAAATTTAACTAAAATGATGACTTTAGATTTATCGCAAAATAAATTGGAAGTATTACCTATTCAATTTTACCATCTTCTGGAATTACGTAATTTAAACTTGAAGTACAATATTTTAAAAGAGCTTGATACTGGAATTACTGATTTAATAATGTTAAGCCATTTGGTAAATTCATCATACATAGTATTGGAATATTTGACATACTCACGCATATAATGAACAATTCTATATATACAGGATTTATCTCATAATAATTTAATTGAATTACCTATTGGGATGGGATACCTTGTTAGATTGATTTTTCTGGATGTGAGCCATAATTCTTTAAAAAATTTACCACCTGACATAATGAGTATGAGAGGTGAGTTGAATCTTTAATATACTATTAAATATTATACAGAAAAGACATTAAACATATAAAAGAATATTTTCTTTTATATAGCATTACAAAACTTAATTGCAAATTCTAATGAATTGGAAGAATTACCATCTTTAAGTGAATTAAGAAAAGTTGAAACAATTATGTTTCAAAATAACAAATTAACAATATTTCCTGATTTATCTGGATGTGTTGCATTGAAAGAACTTCATTTATCTGAAAACAATATTGTTGTATGTACTCTTGAAATATTATTTGGCAAGAACAATAAATTTTTTTAATAAAACATTCCTAGAAAACCAATAATGGCATTCAAATTATTTAACAGGATATTAATATCTTGCATTTAGAAGAAGTAAGGCAATTAAAAATATTAACATTAGGAAGTAATAGCATAAAAGCTATTCCAGAAGGAATAATTCAGTTAATAAATTTGGAATATCTTGACTTATCAAATAATAATATATCTTTGTGAGTAATTTTATATATTCCTTTATACATTTAATGTAAACAAAATATCTCATTGAGGTTTTTTTTACTTGCAGAATACCTGTATGTATTGGCATAATGCCAAATTTAAAAAAATTCTCTGTTGAGGGGAATAATATACAAAATGTAAGAGCTGATATAATACGATGTGGTACATCTCGCATTTTAAAACACTTACAACAAAGTGTAGATATTACAAATATAAATTTAAATGACTCAGTATTATCAAATACAAGCACAATCATCTACCCAAATAAGTTTGTATCATACAATACATCTAATTACTTCTTATTATTAAGTTATTAAAGTTTAATTATTGAATACCTGTATTCGTAATATTAAGACATTACATTGTTGTAACAAAATTTTAGATATATGATGAAAAATACAAGATTGTTGAGTCTAGCAGGTCACGGTTTAACCGAATTGCCAATAAAAGTATTAGAAGATGCAAATGCAGCAGATGTAACTTTAATCGATTTAAGTAGAAACCATATGCGTGAATTACCTGAAATATTATCCATAATTACAACCGTTACAGATTTGAAATTAATGTCTAATAATTTAACACATTTACCAGAATGGATTGGTGAAAAATACGAACATTTACAGGCATTGGACTTAAGCAAAAATCATTTGTTATCATTACCATCAACAATTGGTTTATTTAATTATTTACGAGATATTGATATTTCTTTTAACAGGTATAATAAATATAATTTTATTATTATTTTATAATTATTTATTCATACTATTTTGGATGCTCAATATTATTTCTATTATAATCATTTAGTTATAGAATGTTTTTGTTATTTTTATTTATATCATGATAATTATTTTCAATAAAATAAATGTGATATATATATTTATATATATAATAGCATATATATATATAAAGCATTTCTAGTAAAAGTATGTGATTAAATGGTGTAAATATTGTAATAATATACAATATATACAACATGTAATTTTATTTATAATCATAGATTTACCTTACTACCGGAACATATTTACGAAATAATTACTTTAGAAACGTTAGTGGCGAACGATAATTTGATAACAAGTATCAATGTTTCATCGCTGAAGAAACTAAAAAGACTTGCCATTTTGAATCTTGCTAACAATAATATTAACAATGTGCCAGCAGAACTAGGAAATTTAACAAATATAAGGTACATATATGGATACTATGTAAATCAAAATATTATAATTATTAAAATTAATTAATTAATTTATTTTTTTTTTTATTTTCAGGTCTCTCATGTTATCTGGAAACTGCTTCAAAAATCCAAGACAAGCTATTTTAGCAAAGAGCACAGATGAAATTCTTGCATATCTTCGTAATCGAATACCTCAATAATCATAAAAGGAACATAATAAGTAGTCATATTTAAAGTACAAACGCGATAGACTATTTCGAGCTATATTCAAAATATTTTTCACAATATATGATCTTGCAAGGGGACATATGGATTTATAAATCTGGACTCTTAGCGATACTTAAACGGAAGAGGAAATTTAAAAAAAAAAAAATTTATGGTGTATTATGATCAATTTTGTTTCAGATTGACTTCGTCCAAGTCCCATGATTTGACAAATCAAACTACAATCTACAATAGCATTTTGTCCCCTTGTTAAAATGCTGTCTCGTTCATAATCTCTTTTCTAATTCTATATAGTATTCAATATATTTAAAGGCCAAATATTGTGGAAAAAATAGTTATGTATATTTCGATTTACATTACACAAAATTCAGGTTTATATTTAATAATAACAATAATATATATTTATTCCACGTTAAAAATGATTTCGAATTTATTACCCCCTTATTACCAGAATTAATAACATTATTGTCCGGCGTAACATAACCTATATTCCCACGCATTTTACTGCTAGTCTCTTGTTTCATCGCTACTTTTTTTTCTTCTCGTATAAGAAACGGATTTATTTTATGCCACAAAAATTAATTCGTTTTGTAGTTTTTCTATGCGTCATTTAGAAAATGTCGACATAAGATAAGGGACCATGAAAAAAAATTTTGTAACATTTTCAAAGGTAAAAACTATATATACAGTGGGGGACAAAAGTACTCGTACAGTAAGTATGTGAAAAGAAAAAGATCTGTATTTTCTACATTATTGATCAGATTGACATAAATTAGTTCGCATGTTATTCGCTAACATTAGTAATAAGCAATATAAATAAACAAAAGTTAATTATAATCCTTGGTCACTTGTAAAACTTAATTTTTTGTCAAATAGTGAAATTTCACTGGGCATAAGTATTTGTACAGTATTATTTATATTGATAAATGTAAGAGATATATTTAATCTTGAACGTTTAACCCAAAATAAATATTGTACCAATAGAATTCTAGTAGTTTGCTTAAAATAGGCAAGGTGACAACACGTTATTGTTAATAATTTGAAATATGGGAAGAAAGTGCAAGGAAACGACTTTAGAAGAGCGAAAAATTATTATAAATTTATTCAAAGATGGTAAATTTTACGTCAAAATAGCCGAAATATTAAAAAAAAAAGTCTTTCGACGGTTCAGAGTATAATAAATAAATTTAAAACAGAAAGAATATTACATAATCTAAAAAGAAGAGGTAGATCTTCAAAATTGAGTTTAAGAGAAAAACGAAAAACTGTAAGGATTATTAAAAAAAAAAAAAACCAGATACCAATGCATCTGAAATTGCATCAGAAGTTCCGGAACATATGCACAATGAAGTACATCCGAAAACAATTCGAAGAATATTGCATAGAGCAGAATATAAAAGTAGAGTCGCATGGTGGAAACCATTCATCAATAAAGTTAATAAGAAAAAAAGATTGGAATTTGTAGAAAAATATATAAGTGTAAACAATGACTTTTGGTATAACGTTATATTCTCAGACAAATCTAAATTTAATATTTTTGAGTCAGATGGTTGCAAAAGGATATGGTGAAAAGCAAATACTGAAATGGACCCAAAAAATATTCGATTGACTATGAAACATGGAGGAGGAGATGTCATGGTATGGGGGTGCATTGCTGCAACTGAGGTTGGAGAATTAGTTATAATAGATAAAATAATGGAAAAACATCTATATTTAACTATTTTAAAGGAAAATTTACAAAAAAGTGCAGACAAATTATGTATTGGAAGTACATTTTATTTCTAACAAGACTGCGACCCAAAACATATGGCAAACATAGTGCGCCAGTGGTTGTTATACAATACTCTGCACATGTTAGTAACTCCCCTGCAATCACCTGATATAAATCCCATTGAACATGTATGGTGAGTACTAGAAAAAATAGTAAGAAAATATAATATAACTTAAAAAGAACATTTAAAAGAAATTAAAAAAAAAAAAGAGTGGGATAATATAATATCGAATTTTATTAAAAACTTAGTATTATCAATGCCGAACAGATTAGGTGAAGTTATTTGCCAAAAGGGGAATCCTACGAAATACTAACGATTACATTTATATTAATTACTAAAGATGTATGAATACTTATGCCCAGTGAAATTTCACCATTTGATGAAAAATTAAGTTTTACAAGTGACCAAGGATTATAATTAACTTTTGTTTATTTATATTACTTATTACTAATGTTAACGAATAACATGCGATCTAATTTATATCAATCTGATCAATAATGTAGAAAATACAGATCTTTTTTTTTTCACATACTTACTGTACCAATACTTTTGTCCTCTTCATATATATATATATATATATATATATATATATATATATATATATATATATATATAGTTAGTTAGTTAGTTAGTTAATTATCTTTAATGTTTCCTTTAGGATTACATGATTCCGTTTCCTTTTACAATTTCTTTTACAATTCCATTTACATTTACATTATCCTTGTTTCATACATACTTTACATACCTTACATTTACATTTCTCTTTTACATTTCTTTTCCTTAACCTATCTTATCCTACCTTATCTTCTACTTAAACTCTATCTTTTCTCTCTCTCTCTCTCTCTCTCTCTCTCTCTCTCTCTCTCTCACTCACTCCTCCCTATCCTCTCTCTCTCTCTCTCTCTCAGACTTCTGTTTCCCATTCGTTCTCACATTCTCTTCTACTCCTCTCGTTCTCTCCACTGCTCTCATCCATTCTTCCCCCTTCCCGTCTACTCCTAGTATCTTCCTCACTACCTCCTGCCAGCTTTTTTCACCCTCTTCCCCGCCTACGCATCCTCCCCACAAATGCTCCCACATCTCCTCTACCATGCATATTCTACACTTTCTCCCTTCCTCTTCCGTCCAATATTTCGCTTCCCTTACTTCTCCCAGTCTAAACCTTGCAACCCTTCTCCACCTACTTTCTCCCCACCCTTTTCTTAGATATTCAGGCACTCCTCCCTTTATTTCTCTATACCACCTGTGGTACCTGGAGTTACAAATGCTCTCCCATCTCTCCGCTTTCTGCTTTTCCTTATCTGCCTCCATCACTATTTCGAAGTCTACTGCTTATCCCTCTCCTCCCACTCTCTTGTTCCCTCTCCCATCCTCCTATTACTTCCTTCCTGTCCTCCTCCCAACCCGACACCCTCTCTTCCCTTTCCATACTATCCTTTACCTCCCTCCAGCATATCCTTGCTAGCTCGCTTCCTCCTCTGCTTTCCAGCCTTTTTTCAAAATTCCATGCCCTTATAACCGCTCTCATACTTAGTTTAGTCTCTCCAGCTCCTCCCTCACCAAATATCCCCCTGTCCTCCAGTCTACCCCCAATACCCATCTAATATATTTCTCTTGCGATGCCTCTACCTCCTTCCACTCCCTCCACCCCCATAATTCTGCTGCATATTCCGTTACTGTCCATACCAGCCTGTCAAATAACCACATCCTTCTTTCCCAGTCCTTTCCAAATCTCTTCTTCCCAAATCCCCATACCTGTCTCATTACAACTGTTGCTTTTCTCACTCTATCTTTCACATGCGCGTCCTGCCCTCCATTTCTTGATACCGCGTACCCTAGATATTTAAACTCTTTCACCTCTTCTATCAATTCACCTCTTCATCTCCACTCCATCTTCTTGAGCCTCCCCTCCCCTCCTGCATCTCATCACTTTCGTTTTCTTCACATTCAGCGTCAGTCTTTTCGCTTCGAGGTACTTGTCCAATCTCCTAATCATCACCTTCGTTCCCTCCTCGTTCTCCGCTACCAGTGCTACGTCGTCTGCATATGCCAACGAATATACCCTCCTTTCCCCTACTCTCACTCCCCCTGCTCCTCCCTCCTTGCTCATTTCCTTCTCTAAGTCCGCTGTTAATAAATTAAATAGATGCGGACTCATTGGGCATCCTTGCCTCATCTCCTTCACCGTCCAAAACACGTCCGTTACCTCCCTTCCTATCTTTACTGTGTTACTCACCCCCTCTCCCTCATCGTCGCCCACAGTACTTCCCTATTCACCGAGTCGAATGCAGCCTTTAAATCTATGAATAGAATTACCATTCCCCCTTCTTTCTACTCACTCTTCTATTTATCATGTGATTCAGCACATATATATTGTCCAGCATTCCCATTCCTCTTCCAAACCCTGTCTGATTCTGCATCACTAGACCCTTTCTTTCTATTTCCTCCTCCAATCTTCTACTCAATATCAACACATAGATCTTATATAGGGTCGGCATTAACATTACCCCTCTGCATTCCTCTACCTTTTTTCCGTCTCTGCTCTTCACTATCGGCACTATCCATCCTTCCTTCCAGGCCTCTGGCCACCCTCCGCCCCCCATGCCTTGTTGCATATTCTCCCTACCCATTCCTCTAGCTCCTGCCCTCTGTACCTCCATGCCTCACTTTCTATATTATCCCCTCCTGGCGCTTTTCTGTCTTTCAGCTTCATTATTGCCTTCTTTACCTCTTCCCTACTTACTTTCCTCTCTCCTTCCTCCTATCCTTCTATTCTTCTCAATACCTTCCTTACCTCCTCCTTTTTCTTTTCGTCTCCTCGTCTCACCACCCCTTTTTTCTTCTCCTCTCCTCCCTCTCATCGCCTTCGTCCTGTTCCTCAATTACCCTTCTTATTTCTCGCAACCTCTCTTCTATGGCCTCGTCTATATTTCCTTCTATTTCACCCGTCCACCTGATACCTCTTCTAAACCTTTCCCTTCCCTCCCTGGTCTAGTCTCCTCTCACCGCCCCTTCTCTTCCCTCTTGCCTCTCTTTTCTCACCTTATCACTTCTACCTCTACTATTACTGGGTGGTGATCCGAGTCTATCCTATCTCCAACTTTTAGCTCTCTTATTCTTTCTCTAACCTCATTGTCTCCTATCACATAGTCTATACCGTCTCACTCCTCGGTCCTACGTATGTCAACTCTCCTTCCTCATCAACTCTCGTGTCCCCGTTCATTATCGACCACCCTATCTCTCCTATTCCTTCTATTAGCTTCTTTCCTTCTGCGTTTACTATCTTGTCCTTGGATTTTCTGCTTCTTTCCTCCCTTCTCTGGCTACCCCAATATTCTCCTCTTCCTCCCCCGTTCTTGCATTAAAATCTTCCCCTACAATTATCTTGCTTCTCCGCTCTTCTCTCTCTACCAATTCCCTTAGTTTTTCCATCTTTCTTTCTATGTCATTCCTCACATATACTCCTATTTCCGTCCACTATTCCCCCCCCCCGATTTTTATTCTTCCTTCCACCCATCCTTCTTCCTCCTGCGCCACTTCCTCCTGCACCTTCTCCACCAATTCTTTCCTTATTCCCATCGCCATTCCCCCTATTGTTCTTCCTTTTCTATGCTCCTTTTTCGCATGCTGCTTATGCCATACGTATCCCTTCGGCAGCCTGTTTTCCACTTTACTCCACCCTTTTTCCTCCACCCACGTCTCACTTAGCACTATTACATCCCATTTCTTCATCCCTACCCAGAAATCCTCGTCTTTCCTTGTCATCCCTGCTATATTCCAGAAGGCTATCTTCCATCCCCCACTCCCTTTGCTTTCTATTCCTGCCCCCGCCACTCTCCCGCACCCCAGCCTCTCCCCCTGTTTAAATTCCTCCTCGCCCCTCTCTCTCTTGCGCCCCTCTACCCCTCCCTATCCTGATCCATTTTCCTTGTCCATCTTCCTTCTCTCCCGTACCTGTCTCCTCTTCTTCACCTCCCCTCTTTGCCTGTGCACCTTTGCTTCCTCTTCTTCCCTTCCCTTCTCTACCGCCACTAGCGTCTCTTTTTCCTCATCCCAACTCCATCTCTTACCATCTATCCACGCCTTCGCGTATCCACCCTCACTCTTCTTCCCTTTCTCTCCTGCGCAGCTGCAATCTCTCTTATCTTGCATTTCATCCTTCTCTCTTTCCAAGTTAAATCGTCCTCTATTCTCTCCTCCCTTCCCCAGAGCTTCCTTTTGTTCTCCATTACTTTTCTTTTTTGCTCGAAACTACCTAGCTTTGCTACTAGCATCCCCCCTGTCCTGCCTCCTCATCCCCCTACTCCTCTGACATGCTTTACCTCGGCCTCCACTCCTATTTCCTCTAGTAGTTTCCTTATTGTTTCTGATTCTTTTCCTCTTTCTGCCCTGATTCCTCTCACTATTATGTTGTCTTTCCTCACCTCCCTTTCCCTCCTCTCTATTGCCCATTCCATTTCTTTTATTCTTCCCTTCCAGCCCTTGCTTTCCTCCTCTCTGCTCCCTATTCCCTCCCATTCTGTGCTTTCCTTACCTCTACCCCCTTCTTCCCGCATTGTCCTTCTCCCGCTCCCTCCCCTCTCTACTCCTTCTCGTCGACTCTTTTTTCTAGCTCCATTATCCTCTCTATTAGCGCACTCTTTTCCGCTGCCCACTTTGCCTCCCTTTGCCTTCCTCTCTTATTTTTCCAATTTCCGCTCTTATTTCTTCCTCCCTTCTCTGCGCCTCTTTCCTGAAGCCCTGTATTTCCCTCCTAAATTCCTCTATTTGCCTATCTCCACTCCCTCCCTGCCCCTTCATCTTCGGCTATATATTATATATATATAAAATTTGTTAATATGTATATACAACCAATGTTATATTAAAATTTCGAAATATTATAATTAGTTTTTATATATTTTTTTTTAATTTTTATTATTTTCAAGGATTATTATGTACAAATATATACACTGATATAGATATATCAGTAATTTTCGAATTATTCAACAGTGGAATATGCGAATTGTAGAATAACATTGAAAGCTACTATTTCAAATTTTTATAACTTGATGTAAAAGAATAAAAATAATGTAAAAAAAATTAAAGCAATATATATGTAATAAAACGAATCAAAATAAATTTATACGATTTAATTTCTATCCAGTGACCTGAAATTAGGAATGTATCATATCGATAGTGAATGCAGTCTGAAGTTAGTATTGAACAGATTATATATATGGATGTCTAACAGTTGTTTAGGTTTTTGTGACGGTTTTGAAGTAATCTGTTACTTGATACAAACACGACTATATTATATAAATTTTAATCCAAATGTTAAAATATATGTAAATATATATATACACGAATGTGTATGAAATGTTAAAATATATATAAATATATATATACACGAATAAATTATTTAACAACAAAAGTAAGAATTATAAAAAAATTTATCAACCATTAGATTATATTTACGATAAATTCATAAAAAATAATGTAATTCCGCGATTATAACAGGCATCGTTTTATTTACATTCTAAGTTTGATTACTCTTATAATATCACATTTTCTAGCACCATCAAATACGTATGTTGTTACAGATAAAAGTCAATGTTCTATATCGAATTTGATATTTACATGATCGTTATAGAACATTTTTTTTACCTCTATCAGTATTATATACATTAATCAATCTGTTTTTTTTTTTAGCAACAGAAAATGTCGGAAATAGAATTTTCTTTAGACGATGAAGTATTATCGCCAGATCTTTTTTCAGATGACAATATTACGATAAACAATAGTATTATTCATCTTAGTTCGGATGAATGTAAGGTTATATTATATTTTTAAACTTTATACATACCATTTCTGTGATCATTAAATCATTCTTTTTTTTTTAACATTATTTCATAAAGCAAGCTTAACATCCAATAGTGTTATTGAACCAGAACCTATAAATAACATTTGTGAGTGGAAAGGGACTAGTATGAATGAAATTTTTAAAGGCTTAGATACTTACGACTGTGAAGAATTTCCACCTATCAGTCCTTCTGCGAATCATACAGTATTAATACTGGTAAGAACTAGTCATCGTATATATAATTTATTATTTATTTAAAAAAGTGTTATTTTTTGTTTTAATTGTAACATTAATACTTTTATAATTCAAAATAGTTACCAATACCAATACGGGGACCACCTAAGCCATATCCTTCCCACCAAATGGATAAATGGAGCCAGGGCTATGTACGCATGCCGCATTCTATACATAGTCTTTATCCTATTGAACAGGTATTTTTGTACAAAAAGGAAACAAAAGAGCAATAATTGTATAATAAGAAAAAAGGATTTAGATTGACAATTTTTTTTCTTTAGCAAAATGGAATTCGCCATTCCCGATATCGGTGGGAAGTAATTCAAGAGTCACTACTACAAACTCTAATGTCTAGCCATCAGTTAGAAAAAGCTATATTATCATATAATCATATGTACGCTCATAGATGGAATTTTTCAGCGTTACATCATTTTTTCTCAGAGGTAATCTTCAATAATTATACTTAATATATGGTAATTTTAAAATATTAAATTAATTTACTTTTCTTTTTTTTATGGAAAGGTCATGGAAGAAGAAGAAGTTTCTAGTTTTTTTAAAACATTATTACCTAAAATGGTGCATCTTGCTTTGCAACTTCCTGTATTGATAACAGGTGGAATACCTCTCTTGAAATCTCATTCAAATGCATCTATTAGTCTTAGTCAGCTACAAGTTTCATCTTTATTGGCAAATGCATTTTTTTGTACATTTCCAAGGCGCAATTCTGCTAACCCTCAGTCTGAATACTCAACTTATCCTCATATAAATTTTAATAGGTATAATAATAAATTAATTTTATTTTTGGTATTAAAATATAAATTTATATTTTGTTTGTTTTTTTTTTTTTTCTTAATTATAGACTTTTCTCAGCATTTAGAAAAGATAAGCTCAATCGTTGTCAATCAGTAATGGAAAAATTTAAGTGTATCTTTCATTATTTTAGAAGAATAACAAGTAAAGGTGGGTGAATTGCTAATTTCTGTATCATACAAGGAACTAATGAAAGAAAATTTTTTTGGAACTTAGACTACATTATTTTTTGATAGAGTAGTCCCAGAGGGTGTAATAACGATTCAACGGCGGTCTATTTTAAAACATGATATTCCAAAGTGGGACATGATCGATAAAAAATTGTTACCTTTACATATTACAAGTAATGGAACAATAGATACTAATGGAGCAGGTCTTCTTCAAGTGGATTTTGCTAATAAGTACTGTATTCATACAGCTAATATTAATCAAATTTTCTATTTTAATAAAGCATAATGTCATTTAAAATAGATATCTAGGTGGAGGTGTACTTGGCATGGGTTGTGTACAAGAAGAAATACGTTTTGTTATCTGTCCTGAACTTATGGTAACCATGTTGGTTACAGAAGCTTTAGATGACATGGAAGCTCTCATTGTTACTGGTATCGAAAGATACAGCAAATATGAAGGATATAGTAACAGCTTCAAGTGGTCAGGTGACTTCATTGATGAAACACCTCGGGATAGTAATGGAAGGCGTATGACGAGTGTCGTTGCCATTGATGCATTGTGTTTTACTCAACCAGCATTACAATTTGATTTGAACAAAATAACACGTGAACTGAATAAGGTTTTAAAATATTTATTTTAATATTATCATAAGAAATGTTTCTTATAGTTGCGATTATTTAATCTTTTTATATGTAGGCTTATGTAGGATTTGTCGGTTGTGATCTATACAAAGATAATCTACCTGCGGTAGCAACTGGAAACTGGGGTTGTGGCGCTTTTAGGGGAAATCCTAAGCTGAAAGTATTACTGCAATTAATGGCAGCTTCAGCGGCTGGTCGTGCTATGGTATATTTTACTTTTGGAGATACAACTTTGCGAGATGAAATAGCAGAAATGTACTCTCATCTAGTACAACAGAATATAACTATAGGTATAACTTTATTTATAAACACATTGATTTTAATTCAAAAAAAAATAATTGCATACAATTATTACAAAATTTAATGAAATATATTTTAGCACGCCTATTTTGTTTATTATCACAATACCGTGAATCAAGGATACGTCATTTGGATTTTTACAATTTTTTATACAATAAAACGAGAACGAAATCTACATCCGCTTTGACGTAGTATCTAAATATAAAAAGTATTACAATTCAGAAGAAGGACTGTATACATTTGAATAGTAAAATCTGTGAAACTCCAAAGAAGAACACTGAAAAAAATAAAATATTTTGTCTTATCTATAAAAGATGACAATGGTACAAAAAAATTTCAAATATAGAATTGTTTAAAAAGTATCAATAAAACGGTGGTGTATAAATGATTCTATATTAATAATAAATAACGATAAATATAGCCACAATGAACAAAAGGACAGTGATGATATAAATAAAGGAAAACAACAACAAAAATAGAGAAAAGAAATGGAAATTTCTAAAATACTTTTTATTTTATTCAAGTAAATAAATCACAAAATACTTAAATTAAATATAAGATCTCAGTTTTTGTTCTCAGTGACTATTATAAATATTGAATAAAATGTTTTCTATTATAAATATTTTGTATGTGTATGTATATATAGTATAATAAAAGTTCTGGATTTAATACAAAAATTAATTGAGAGATTGACAGATTAATTGAATACGATAAATAATAACCAGTATAAGAATGTTATTGATATGGAAAAAGATTAAATGTATTTACGTGTATAAATATATATAAATGTATAATGTAATAATGTAATAAATTATAAATGATTAAATCTAGTTTATAAATTTATAATGCATGGATTTGAGGTTGGATGATTTCTTTAATTTTTTTTTATTGTATCAATGTAAACAAATATAATCAACTAATTTATTTTTTTGCAATTACATTATAATTCAAATTACAATTCAAGTTCAAAAAACTAATAGCTAATCAGTGTGAAATACACACTATCACTTTTATATTTACTTCATATAGTGTGGTTTTATATGTATATTTATATATACAAATAGGTAATAAATTGATACTTATCGATTTGCAGCTAAAAACAAGATCTTGTTGATTACTTTGTCAAAAATAATAATTAGTGAATATGATAATAATTAGTGATAATAATATATATATTATACTTTAATCTTCCTTTTTATTGCAAATTTATATACTAATTATATATATAAATTATATTTATTGTTCTTTATGTATTTATATTGTGAAATAAATGAGTGTCAGCGAAATATCATACATATCTAGGAAAGATCATTATGAGACGTATTAAAGAAGGATATAAATACGAGAGACTAAAAAGTTAAGTTCATAGCTTACTACTATCTATTCTAACCCAACTAAGCCGATTGTTATATGACGCGTGAGAGGGATATAACCTGCAAATTTATCACCGATACGTTAGGCGTATGTAGGCGTGTAATAATGTCAGTGTTTTTCACTTACGTTTATAGTTCATATTTTATCCATGCTTGTCGCTGAATTCATGCACGTTTCAGTCTTAACTTAGTACAGATTAGTCAATTGCGTGGATAAATGGAAAAAAAGTTTGATGTTTATATGAACAATAAAAAATGGGAAAATATTTCTTAAAATTTTCCTTTATTGGAACATTATATAGGTATATAAAATTCTTCTGTTAAATATAGACATTGTCATGAAAGATAACATTATATATCTTTTATGTAGCATTATATATAATATCCGAAGTTACATATATTCTTTTATAAAAATATTACATTTATATAAGCATGGATTTATCCGTAGAAAATTAAACCGAAAATATTAATAAAAATATATAATTTAATAGTTTAACATTTTATGAACTATAAATTTGGTTAACTTTACTTAATCAAATTATATATATTTATAGTAAATTATTATTATTATTATATTATGTGATTTTACATAAAAATTATTTTCTTTATTGAATAAAAGATATTAATCAAAAGTCTATGTGAAGAGGATTGCAGAAACATTCAAATAGGAATATCCTTGATAGTGACTCTATCCAAGGTGCCATAGAAACAGGCTTACTAACTTTATATCCAAAACCTGTATCAAAGCCAAGATTATATTTAACTAGCAGGTAATTTTTGTAAAATTAGACTTTCTTGCTTAACATTGTTTGTAAGATATTTTAATCTAAAGATAAAAATTATATCAGTATTTTTAAATTTGCAGAACTGATTCAGGTGTACATGCATTATATACAATTGGTCATATAACACTGGAAAATAAATATAATACTCTATATAAGTCAGAAGATATAATAAGACAACTTAATCGTTTTTTTGGAAAAACTTCACATTTCATTAGGTAATAAATAAAATTGGCAATAATTGGTAGTAAATAAAATTATCAATAACAATAGTTATTGTAATGTTACTATGTTACTTGTACAAATAGATACAAGATTGTTTTGTTTATAGGATATTAGAATGTATTCCAGTTGTAGATGAATTTTGTGGCAGGAAAATAGTTACTTCAAAAACATATACATATAGGTTTATGATAGCTAAAAAATATGGAGAACAAAGGGTACCTATAATAGAAACATGTCATACTTATCATGTAAGGTATTGATAATAATAATATACATAACAAAATTTTTTAAGTCAAATTTAAATATTAAGCATTCACCATTGTTATATGTGTCCTTTAGATCTGAGACTTTTGATATAGAAAGAATAAAACAAGGTACACAACTTTTCTTAGGTCTTAAAGATTTTAGAACATTTGCAGCAAATTCAAAAAAACTTACGAACGTTGAATATGTACGCAATTTAAGTAGCTTAACTGTAGAAAAAGCACAACCTTTAATGCCTTTTGATGAACTGTCTACAAATTTTGATTACTGGCATATTGTAGTTAGTTCTAAGGGTTTCTTATATAATCAGGTAATATACTGCAGAGTTAAAAATTTTACTTATTTAGTTTATAAATTATTTATAAATTAATATTCCTTGTATGACATTAAACAGGTTAGACGAATAGCAACAGCATTGATTGGATTAGGAACTGGAAATATAAATGAAAAAGATATAAATACAATGCTACAAGTTCCGTCAAGTAAAAATTGGAATCAACATTTGAAGGTCCTTCCACCACATGGATTACATCTTGTAAAAGTAGATTATGATCTTGATAAATTAGAAAAATTTACGATAAAGGATAAATCTGATGAATTAAATATTAATAGATGTATGCATTCAATTCATTGAATATTGCATTTTTTATATTAATAAAAATATTTACTGCACGATAAATTTTATTTTGCAATGAATTTTCAAACTCTTATAGAAAAGAAAAGTATGAATTTGAGACCATGTAGAACAGTTACGACAGATGTTCTTGGTAAAAGATACGAGATTGTGGATGGGGTAAAGAAAGAATTAACACAAGGTTTACCATTTGTTCTTGATGAAAAGCCTGATATACATATTGCTTGTATTATACATGGTTTATTTCTTAGTTCACAAGATCCTACTGTCGATATAGAAATACTTAAGAAATATAACATAAAACACATTTTAAGTGTCGGTATTAATTTAAATCTTAAATTTAATAGCATAAAATATTATCAGTGCGAGTTATTAGATTTGCCAGAATCAGATATACTCTTACCAGTAAAAAAATGTATTAATATAATACACCAAAATCGTCACGAAAATATTCTTGTACATTGTAATGCAGGAGTGTCCCGCTCACCAACTATTGTTATTTCTTATTTGATGGTTTTAGAAAATCTTTCATATGATGAAGCATATGAAAAAGTTAAAAGTAGAAGAGAATGTATCAAACCTAACAATGGATTTGTTCAACAATTAAGAAAATTAAATGTATCAGATTTACTAAAACAAGATTAAAATGTGATATTATATATAGGGAGAGAAAAGAAAAACTCCTGTGTAACAATAAATCAGTTATATAGTATATTCTTACAATAAAATTCACGTGTTTCGACATTATTTATCTATGTGTACAGAGAATGTAATAATTACAATTTTTATATTTATAACTCATTAGAAAAAGTATATTCATGCACAGCTTCTATCAAACTCTTAGCCAAACTAAGTATGTTAAGATTTGCTAATTCTTGCTTTCTTACATTTAACCATGCACTGGGATGACATAGGTCGCTATATCAAGTAAGCTTATAAAAAGTACTGTAAATCTAAAAAATATAAGTGAATTTCTGCATACATAATACTCCTATTATCATCCTTATAATAGTAGTATTACGTACTTATGTGGTACCTGTTATACATTGATTATATTTATTAATATAGTTATTATCAATATATGTCTCTCTCTCTCCTCCCTCTGGCGTGCGTGAGCACGCGAGACTTTTCTAATATTCAAATTCCTCTAACAATTGAAATGAGCTGTCTTGAAGAAAATAGACAAGGCACTTGAACCGAATATTTTTTTCTTAGCTAGTTGGCCTTAGAAATAGTAGAATGCAGGTTTGCACATGATACATTAAGTGATGAATAAATAAATAAAGTCTTCTAACGAAATGTACTTTATATCTTCTTTGACCTACAAAATATTGACGATTCTTAACAACGGCGATTCTGCATCTTATATTTCAATGGCTATAAAAGAGCGCACGTGCGTGTCAAGGCTTTCTAAAGATGGTTCCTCCAACGCACAATATTATTTTTAAAGCTTTCAAGCAAAATCAGTAATAAGTAGTGTTACATTCTCTCTCATTAACTTTTTGTATAATATATCGGAATTTAGGGATGCAGAGAGCAGCCCTACTAACTAGGTAACAAAGTATGAAATTACAATAAGATCTAGGAACGTTTTCCTTAGAAAGACCTTAAAGCTTCTTGATACGCATGTATTTTTCCATAATTTCTAATATCATGATGTGGTTTAAAATTGATTTCATTAAAGTTTAACACAACAAAAAAAAAGCAATTTATATACAAAAATATAAATAAATTAATAAAATATTATGCCAGACAGAGTGAAAAGCTCACTCACACAATCTAAATGAATAGGCAATATGAGAATTATATAATACACAAAAGACTACCTTCTTCTAAGAACCCACAGCCTTAAGTACAATATATCTGTACCTGAAAGGCATATCAACAAAATAGTTACAAGGCTACACATTTCATTGTGTATAAAATCATGTGCTTCCTGTATCTCAATGTATATGCTAACGTGGCAACAAAATTATAATGTCTTGCATTGTAGTTACAGATACATAGGACATTGGTGTGTGAATTGTAAATATAAACATCATCGTCAAACGTTATGTAGCAAACCAGTGTCAAAGTCCAATAGAGTGGCCAGGTCGTATGCAGCAACATCAGTAATGGAATAGGGAACCACCCAGAAGGGCGTATATACTTTTATACTGTTTGTCAGAGGAAAATTACCTTACAATGATTTTCTAGAGATAATTCTTAACGTTTAACACCCCAAGGACCATCAGGGGTTACAATTGGTACATGAGAATATCCAGCAAATTGTGGAAACTCTTCAACACTCGCAGTATTTGGAGCATTCTGTTGTCTTTGCTGTTCCCAAGGACCCCCTTTTACAATAAAACCAGACTCATTTACATTGTTAGTTAAACCTCCATCATAGTGATGAGGTGTACGAAGATTTTCGCGATATTCATTTTCTAATACATCTTGCATCTAGAATTTAAAATATAAATTAATCTATGTCTACTGTTATCAATATTATATTTAAAAATATAAAATGCAAGATACATACGTATTCTTCTTCTAAGTTCAGAAGATGATCCTTAGCTTGAGTAATATTTTCTTCTGCTCCCTTTATTGTAACAATATTAGGGTCAGGATCAGTTTTTCGTGGAAATTTAATATCCACTTTGTATTCGTCCATTATTTTACGAATATTTCTGCCTTTTGAACCAATCAAGCGTGAATGTACAGCAGCGTTTATATGGACTTCTTCTTTTGTTAATCGATTCTACAGAAAAATAATATCTGATAGTAAAATTTGTATCCATTAGGTTTGTTATTTATCAACATGATTTAGTCTTACCAATTCATTAACTATTTTTGTTATATCATCACGCGCACTATAAGCATTTTTTTCGTAACCAGTAATAGTAATGATATGCTCTTCTGGATTACCTTTGCGAGGGAAATTAATTTGTACATCATGATCACTACGTATTTTGCTAATAACGGCTCCTTTACGACCTATTATTTTTGGATGATATTCTGGATCAATCTCGATCTACAAATAAGTAGCGCGTTAAAAAATTTTTTTTTTCTATGAAATAATAATATGAGAAAGATATAATATATTGATTATGACCAAATATATTGAATACCTTTAATTCAAAAGATTTAAGTGCTCTCTCCTGACGATCAGCTTCCAGAGATTTACACTTGTCAAGAATTGCTTGTTTTGCATTTTCAACACACGATGGTGTTCCAGAAATCTAATCAATGATTTTTACGTTAATACCGATATCTTTATAACTTAAAAACATATAAGGAATCATATGAATATATTTACGAACAATATACCTTTATGTAATCAAGTTTTTCTTCTGCAGGTGATAACATAATACGAACATCGTACATATTCATTAATTCTCGTACATCACGACCTTTCTGACCAATGATCGAACGATGAAAATTAAATGGTACTGGCACCTGAAAATGACAAATTTTTATTATATAATTATCAAAGAAATTTTGTTGAAGGTTATTTAAAAGATATTAACCTCGATTGTTATAGGTACAAGATCGAGTAGTGCTTGTTTAGCAGCAGCTACATTTTCTGGTTGTCCAGTAATACGAATTATATTGCACACAAGAACGTCTGAGAGTTCTCCATTCTCACCATCAATTTTTTCAGTAATGTGATGTTTCTCTACCAAATTATTGAATAATATATGTAATATAATATATATTCATATTTAATTATGCTTATATGAATTTATATCAATTATTTAATTATTTTTACCAAATGTCTCACGTTCAGGGAATTTAATTTGCACGTCATATTCAGACACAATAGTTTGAACTTTGTGGCCTTTAGCTCCCATTACAGTACGATGATGTTTTTGAGGTATTATGCAGTTTACTGTTACCATGGATTCCTGCAAGAATAATTTAACATATTTTCGAAAGATCCATTTTTCATTTACAATGTCTTTTATAATGAATAATAACTTGAAGAAATGTGCAAAGTTATGTTACGACTTACTAGTTCTCGAACTATTTCTTGCATTCGTTGTTTTGCAGCTTCAATACATTCATGTGATCCCTTAAGAATTACGCGGTCGCTATCGACACCTGCTCTTGGAAAAGAAATTTGTACGCCACCACATTCGTCAGCAATACGATGTAAAACACCCCCTCTTCTTGCTACAAAATGTCTATGATGTTTAGGATCAATGTGTATTTCACCCTCAGTGATGTTATCCTATGACAACAAAAAATATTATTTAGAAATTTTAAGTATATTATTAAAAAATTTTGATAAAATCTTACAATTTCACTGATATTTGCTTCCAATTCAATTTTAGCTTTCTCTACAGCCTCTTTTTTACCCATAATAGTAATAATTTCCTTGTCTTGATCTTCTTCAGTTGGAAAAATTATACGGGCACCTGTAGATTCTCTTATCTAATAAAAAAATTATTAATGTGCAAAGGTTATTTTGATTTTGAAATTATAATTATTATACCTAATATCTGTTTGAGAATATTACCTTTTTGATATTGGCACCATTTTTTCCAATAAGAAATTTGTGATGTTGAACTTTGGCACGAACTTCAACAGAATAACTCGTAAGTTGCTTCTCATTAGTGAGTTCTAACAGTTGCTGTTTTGCTTTCTCTACGTCCTCTTTTGGACCTTTGATACTCACCTAATTAAAATATAATAATTTTATTCTTTTTCACATTTGTGCATTTTCATTACTGTATACATTTTTTTATATTTAATATAAATATAAAAATATATGTTACACAAAATTAAATGGTTTGAGTGACACAATAATTAATATTTTATAATTCAAATAATATATTTACTCTTATATTATTTTGGAACATTTCTTTTGTGAAAATTAACTACGATAAGAAATATTTCATTTCAATATGATTTTTAAAGTAGTTTCAATAAAAATTTACAAAATATTATTGAGAAAAAAATACCTTGACAGAAGAAGTTTTCAAACAAATTATAAAAAATCTGCTCAATTAATCAATCTGATGTGTTCCTCGAAACCGTTTAATTTTGTATGAAACTTTTGTTTGTACCTTTGTTACATACCTAGAAAATTGCATGCATTGATTTAAAAAAAACCGCTTACATTTCTAATATTTATTCAAAATTATTTATTTACCTTATCACTTCTGCTTTCAGCAGTAGGAAATTTAATTGTTACACCACCACAATCTTCCATTATAGAATGTATTAATTTACCACCAGTTCCAATTAAGAAATTATAGAACTTAGGTGGTATTACTATTTCATCCATCACAATATTCGCCTAATAAACAAAAATTATATGAAGTATTAACAATATTATTTAACTTTTGCATTTTCATATTCTTATAATATATACCATTTCATTTTGTATCTTTTGTATCATTTCTTTAGCTTTTTCTACGTTTTCTTTCTTTCCAGTAATGGTAATAACATCACTTTTTTCACCTTCCGCAGGTAAATCAATTTTCGTTTGTGTTTCTTCTCGTATCTAAATAACATCATGACGTAATATAAAAAAGAATTAAAATTACAATGCCTTTTTTCTTCCTTGCTTACCTTCTTGATATTAACACCACCCTTTCCAATTACAAATTTATGAAATTGTTTAAAAATGGGAACTTCTAATACATGATTGTTTTCATTAAGTTCTTTCACAAGTCTCATCAAATATTTATGGCACTTATCAACATCTTCTTTGGGTCCCCTAATTTTAACAATATCCCCTTTCTCCCCTAAAAAAAAAAAGAATTTATATATAATAAATCTCCAACATATGTAATATTAAGGGATTAAAGGAAAATTATATGTTAAAATAAATGAATGAGAAAAATACATAATATCAAATACCTGGACTAGGAATTATAATTTGTACTTGATTAAATTTATCTCTAATCTCTTTAATATTATCTCCTTTATTGCCAATAATACTGCGATAAAAACGATGATCAATTACAACATCTTTTTCGTTTTCGTTCTCTAATTTCTTAATCATCTCCAAGAGTTCCTAGACAATTAAGATGTAATAAAAGTTCATAAATAAAGTTTAATAAAACAATTACTAATGTAAAAGAATATGTGGCATGCGCGCCAGCACGCACACACACACAAAACAAACAAACAAACTAACTAACTAACTAACTAACTAACCGTTTTGGCTTTCATTACACCTGCAATATTGCCTTCAATACGAATTACATTACTACCGTCATTTTCAGAAATATTGATTACAACACCTGTACCTTCTTTAACACGATTTACTGGAAAATATAGATTTATTTCAATATTACGTAATAACAAAAAAACAAGAGAAAAAATGTGAAATTCTTACCATTACATCCATTTTTACCAATTATATGTTTATAGAATCTAGGATCAACATCTAATTCTGTGAATGTAAGTTTTGACATGAGGTCATTAACCATAAGTTGAAGTTCATTTTGTGCCTTTTCAACTTCTTCTGGAGGACCTTCAATTTTAATTTTATCCTCCTTACCAGTAAATTCTACGTTTACCTTAGGCATTTCTTGAGTAACTTTTTTTATGTTTACACCTTTTCTTCCAATTATGTACTTGTGTAGCCAAACAGGAGCTTCTACTACAGCCGTTCGTACACTGTTAGCTTTTTCATAAACTTTATCTAGAGCTGCATATAAACAATAATAAAATTATAATATGAAGAACTAAGAATTATAAATATACAAATTACATAGTTATTAAAATAAGGATTTAACAATTATCTCACCTTGTCCTAATTTTTCTTGTGGACCTCTGAGAGTAATCGTTCCCGTTGCAGAATCTGGAGCTGGCATTTCAACACTCACACCAGTTAATTGTAAAATTTCAGCTATAGTACTACCACGAGGTCCAATAACATATTTATGTTGTGATTTGGGAACTTCAACTGAAACTGTTGTACACCTTCTCTCCTAAGTTAGATATATGGTAAAGATAAATATTGAACTAGTAAGTATAAGAGAGAACAAATAATAAATATTTATATTTATAACAATATACCATATCTTTATAAATATGTTCTATCTTTTGTTTAGCCAATAAAACACCTTCCTTCTCTCCAGCTATAGTTATTTCATCATTTTGTACAGAGGGTGGAGGAATATTAATGCGAGCACCAGTTTCATTCATCATTGCATTTAAATTCTCATTATGTGCACCAAATATGAAAGGATGATAAATTTTTGGCATAGTTATCCTTTCAAAAGCTTTTCTCGACTAAAATATTAATATAATGCATATTATATATAAACGCGTATAACGTTTCAAAAGATATATGGAATTACATAACTACCTGTTCATCAGAGATAACTCTGATTTCATGTTCAGCTTTTTCTATCCCATCTTTAGTTCCTGTAATTGTTATTATGTCTGATTGATCTTGAACACCCGGTACATTAATTTTTGTTGCAGTTGTTTTTTCAAGATCTTTGAGCCTTTGCCCTTGTTTTCCAAGAATCCAACGATGATGATCTTTCAAAATATTGATTTGTTTACTTGCCTGAAATAAATAATTACAAAAATATAAACTAATAGATAAAGTAAGACTACTAAATTATATTTTTAATAAATTTAAGTGAAATTAAAAATCATACTTGAGTTTGAAACGTTGTCAAGATTCGTCGTTTTGCTTCCAAAACTTGACTTTGTTTACCAGTGATTAGAAATGTAAGAGACTGGTCTTTCGAAGTTGCTATTTCGATAATAGTATCTGTCTCCTTCATGATTGCTTTACATGTTCGAATTGATTCACGTTCTCCAAATTTATCACTATGATCAAATTTACGTTCCTCACCTGGTACGCGAAATATCTATAAAATAAACAAAATGAAATTATAATTTGAATAGAATCATATACAACAGAATTACCTATATAACGACATATGATGATTCATAATTTATAATTAATTAAAAGTGATACCTGGGTAATCGTTATACGCCCAAGTTGCATATTATTATTTAAAGAGAAACTATTTAATCTCCCAATGCTTGAAGCTGATTCTGGGAGAACTGGAAATGTTTCATCATAGGTTGGTGGCTCATAGTCCATTCCCTCTTCCATTACTGATTGCTGCTGCATATTGGGATTGTCCTGTTTCGTGCCAAGTCTTTACAGTAGCACTATAAAACAAAATAAATCGATGAACCATAATATAAATTTGATCAAAGATTTCTTTGCATAATAATGAAGCCAGTAATTATAGTATATTATTGTATATTATAGTATACTATTGTTATATATATATATATATATATATATATATAACATTGCATTGCTTGTTAATTTGTATATACTTCATTTTATTTAAAAGATATATTTGTACCTAAATATTTTTAAAAAAATATATATTAAAAATAACAAAAAGAAATTAATAGGATATATAAATACCAAAGAAATACAGAATTATGATCAGTAATCAAATAGTGAAATAAAATCAACTTATCTCCGTAATTAATACTTTATGAATCATAATTACTCTATTATTATATATCCAGCTTAATAATATTTATTTTTATGATCATTGAAATGAAACTTAAAATCAAAAAATAAAAAACTAATATCCTCAGTAATTTTTATATTACTTTATACTGTACATATAAAAATATCTTATGTTATAATTATTTTATAAAATCATTTATGTAATAACATAAACTTTGTAAAAAGTAATGACATAATAGAGTTAATAAAAAATCATTAAATAATTTATAACTTTTGTTTTTTATTCATATTATCATAGATAATGTTGTAAATTAATATATTATGATACATTAATATTTTCCTAAGATATATATCTATAAACTTTTTAAATATAAAATGAAAAGAAATTAATTAAGATATAACTTATTTTGTTTTTTAAAGATTGCCTGATTTATTAATTATTTTATTAATTAAACAAAGCAAAGAAATATAGATTATATATATTATTAGAAAGTAATTTCACCAATAAAAAAGCATAGATACAAAATAAAATTTGATTGAAATTAAATATAAATATATAAAATAATAAAAATCTAAAATGCAATGATAACTTTGAAGATAAATTAAAAAGACAAAAAAGATTAATATTCCAAATCTATAGCATGCTTATTACATTGAAACATTACCTTGATAATTATAGATAAATCTATAGAGATCTGTGCATAATTTGTTTTTTTTTTGTATTCCTTTTTCTTTAAATGTTAAAAGAAAGATGCTTTTGCAAAGGAAGATTAAATAAATTAACTCGAGATAAAAAGCAGCATGTCAACAATCAGAGGTTGAAGAACTAACCACCATATGGAATGAAGTATTCACCTGACACGTCACGACTTCATTAACCTCTTCCCATACGTATTTTAGAAGAATCTTATTCTGAATTACGAAACGAGAAATTTTCTATTTATTACATAAAATTTCAGTTCTCAATTTACCATTGTTAAAATTAGATTGACCTATGTTCATACATATAAGAAATGAATAATGTCAAGAAAAATGTACTTACTCTACCGTAATCGAAAAATCCGGCCAAGTAATAAACGTGTATTAGCTAGCCAGTTTACCGATGATCTGCCTGAAACATCCCAAGATCAATGAATGTTAAATACGAAATAGTATAATATATATAATTAAATTAATGCTTGGTAACTGATTTTTCAGAAGCAAAAGAATCTACAACGTTCCTTACCGGTCACGTAAAGTGAAATGTAGTAAAATCAGATAAATGCTCAAATGTTGCCTACATGCAAAAATTCTACCATCGCATTAGTCGTAGTCCTTTTACAAATTCCGTTGTGCTATTACACTTTCCGACCAATAAGAACGAAGAAATGTTATCGATGACCAATTATAATTTACAGATATTTAATTGAATTCATTAAAATTAATTTAAACTATTCAAGTTAGCTCGAAAGTATCATTTTCTTGTGACCAATAACAATGATCAATTAACCTACTCTAACCAATCATAATAGGAGAAGCGCGAACATTCTCGTTTCTTTCAAATTCCTTTGATCAGTTACACAGATATTACACAAATAGAACTATATAAAAAGTATTATACTTTTATCTATTTTTTGTAAATAACGAAGTATTTGTTATATATATACTTTTTACTTGAAAATTATTTAATACATCTCGCTTTATGGTTTTATTATTTGTTTGATATAATATAACTATTATTGGTGGAAAACTAGCCAGTTCTATCAATGCATTAGCTCATGAACGAATCGTTAGTAAACTATAAAATTTATACCACCATGGATCACTAGCCAGGGATTTATTAGATCGAAACTTTAATTTCTTTTGGTTTTGACCTTGATTTAGACCTTGACATTACGTTTAAATTACAATGGTTTGATAATTGTTCGATTTTTTCAATTAACTATTATTAACAACGGTTAAATATAGAAAAAGGTAATTATATAAATGAACATATCCCGAAATTTCCTATAGAACGTATTATAGTAGTTTTTATTCTTACATTTTATTCTTTATATTACTATTTTTTTGATTAATTCGTCTATAACATATTCTTAATTATATAAGTTCAATCTTATATTGAAAGTTATTCAAAGGAAATGTAATATGTAAATTATATATTACAGTAGATTTTAATATATTGCCCTATTTATATGTTAAATATGTATATGTAATCAAATCAAAAATATTTTTCCATGACCTCAAAAGATCTTTTCTCTAATGCTTATTATTTAAATCATGTTTCGTAATACACATTCATTTCAATTAAGTAAATATATATATATATATATATATATATATATATATATACACACACACAACCACGCAACATATATAAACATACACACACGTTTTAGCAAACTATCATACTCTAGCATATAAGCCTAACATAAGAGTTTAAACGCACAAATGTATACGCCAATCGGTATCTCCATGCAATGCTTTTATGCATCTGCCAAAAATGGCGTCCGTATGTAAGTTCTCCGATTGGTCATGTACTCTTATGGATGTGCATATATATATATATATATACACACATATATATATATATATATATATATATATACACATATATATATATATATAAGGTCTCTCTCTCTCTTTGTCTCTGTCTCTCTCTGCCCCCCCCCCTCTCTCTCTATCCATTTGTAATGGAACAGCTTGTGTGATGGCCTTAAGTTCCGTAAACGCAACGCGAGAAGATTTGTGATATTGTTCTCTGTGAGTCTACGAACTTTACGACGTAGCATTTCGTACGATGGCATCTGCTAAGAAAAAGCAAGACGAGAAAAATTTAAAGATATTACGCGAACTGGTTTCGCTTCCGGGAAACAAAGAATGTTTCGATTGCCATCAACGAGGACCAACTTACGTCAACATGACAATCGGTTCCTTCGTCTGTACATCTTGCTCTGGTATGCTGTAAGTACATGTTTTTTAGAAGTTATTATACTCGCTTGGCCCATCATTCCTATGAATTAATATTATTTGATAACGCATTCCATTGCGACTTCTATATCTTTCTGTCCCCTTTGGTTTATCGCTTCTTCCGGATAACGGATTGCGACACCAGCATTTTTCTTCTCCACAATGCTCGGCATTCTATCATTTATTTTTCACGAATATATCGTTCTCATTATCCTTTTTCCGATTTTTGTTAGATAATTAAAAGAAATGCTCTTCTTATTGGATGCAAATAAGTCTTAACTCGTTTTTTGAAAAGAATGTAGATAAGGTATATGTTCGAAATTGACCAAATGTTATCCTTTCAGTTGATAAGTTGATAGCATCATTGATAAAAATACATAATTTATAAATGTGCATTATAAATTTTTTTTGCATAAGTATCAGTAATTTCCTTTTATCCAAAAGACCAGAAATTAAAATAAGCGTTGTTGTTAAATTTTGTATCTAATATTTTATATTTTTCATTTATAACCAACATTAAATTCTGTATCTTTGAAAAGTATATAGAAAGTAATTATTAACAAATATATCTATTATTATTATTTTTTGTAGATAAGAATATGTATTATCTAATTATAAAATTTTCTTTTAAAAATATGTATGTGTATATTTAGTCTATTAATTTAAATGACAGTCTTCATAACATATTACAATTTATATTTTCTAAAAGAAAAAAGATGCAAAACAATTAACATGGAATGCTAACAATTTATATTTTTTTGAAATAAAAACTACAAAATAAAATAAAGAATATATAAAAGTGGCTTGTTGCCAGAAGGAAATATATATATACATGTAATGCATCAGTTTGTACAATGTAAAATAAGATGATGAAATAATGTTCTTAACATTAATTCAAGATTGATCTTCGTTAAAAAGTATATTATATTTTTGCACTTTTTCACAGACGGGGTTTAACACCACCGCATAGAGTTAAATCAATTACCATGGCAACATTTACCCAAGAGGAAATAGATTTTATAAAAGAACGTGGTAATGAATGTTGTGCAAGGATATGGTTAGGTTTAATGAACTCAAATTCACCATTAAATTCAGATATTAAAGATGAACAAAAAATGAAAGATCTGATGAATGCAAAATACGAATTAAAGAGGTATTATTTAGATCCGTCCTTAGCAAATCAAAATTCAACTCAACAATCCCAGTCTATGAAACAAACCAGCATTCCACGGGTTCCTCTTTCTGGGACATCTACCACATTGCCGGTAATGGCACAGAAAATCAAGAATTCAGAACCAGCTAGTATGAATAATTTTACATCAGACTTTGTAGCTGATTTTAGTAATGTTCCTGAACCTTTTCATACCACAGTGCCTGTTAATAGGCTAAATCAATCAGTTACACCTCAGCCATTTTTTGCTAATTTTGACAATAATCCTGTCTTCAATACTCCTAAAAGTATGTTTATTTTATTTACTTTTATTTGAATAAACATATTAACAGTAAAAATTTATTAATAATCGTTAGAAAAATTTTAATAAATTTATTTTATTTATAGGTACAGATATGTCAACTACACTTAACATGAGTGGAGGAAATTTGCTGGCGGCAAATATGAATGGAACTAAAGTGCCTCCATCAGAAGATCGTTATGCGGCACTCAAAGACTTAGATTTTTTGATGAAACAAACACAACAGAAAGAAGAAACAACAAAAATATTAACATCAACATGGAATGCTAACAATTTCAATAGTAAGAATATTTACAAATCCATGCAAATTGTATACAAAATAAAAAATATAAACAATGTTTTGTGTTTCAGCAACAAATTCTATATGGAATGCAGATAATCAAACAACACATGTAATTTCAAATCCATTTACAAGTAATGATGTGTGGCGACCATCTGTTAATGTAATAAATAATAATATGCAGCCAGAGAATTCTTTGTGTAACCCAATTAATCCATTCAAACAAGTGCAATTTCCTGTAAATAATGGTAAGTTTTTAAATGAAAATATACCTTTTAGAGTATCATACAATATAAAGAAAGATATTTATTTCGTTATTATTATTAACTTATTTAAAAGCAATTGTGTGTATGTGTATGATTATTCGATCGTTTTGATCGCATTTTATGTAATAATTTCTTGTAATATCAAATGATCCAAGTAGTACTGATGTTCAAATAACATATTATAATATATTGATATTATTTAATTTGCATAAATGAAAATTATCTTAAAATGCAGATTCACAATGGATAGGCATAGACTCAGCTAATAACAGAGATACTGTTCAATTTAGTCAGTTAACACCACCACTAACGAATAGAGTTTGGCAACCAACTGTTCCAGCATATCACGCTAATCCGTTTATGGCAAGTAATCAATTTTCTATTCTTTAACTATTATATCATTAAATTTATTTTGCTTACTACACAAATTAATTTCCTATATTCCTATATTGTAAAATCTAAAAACATTGTTTCAGGTGGGCACAGGTGTAAGCACTATGACAAGAAATTCTAAAAATCCTTTCTTATGATTATGCGAACATAAATTTTTAATAGAGCTACGAACAAATAATGCAAAGTACTAAAATATTAAAACAAAAACTTTAGGTTAGGAAGATTGTTTATATGTGACCTTATTGACTATTAGCGTTACTAGCTTTTATTCTTAGGAGCACCAATCTCTTATTTGTATAACTAAAGTAATACTTTTATTTATGTGACTATAATGTACATGTTTAATAAAGATAAGCTTTGTTACTAAATTTATAATATTCACTGAACAAAAAAAACAACCCTAATATAAGATTGGTTCTTTGAGGTTTTATATAAACATAATCAATTATTTATTTATAATGTGGTAAAGCAATAAAGTACAAAATCCAACAAGGGTATACTCCAAATAAGCAATGGAATGGTAATATATGTATATGTATATATATATTACCTGGCACACACTTAAATACGGTTTATTTAAAAACTTGTAATAAATACAAAATCACAAATGAACACGTCTTTGTCGTAATTTAATATCAATGGATGATGTGTAGAGATCCACTTAATAGTTCGTAATTGCACGATAATTGTTATTTGATCATTATTCTTGCAGTCTATATTATGTGTAGTTATATGATATATTATTAATCATAATAACATGGTCAGTGGTGTTGTTGTACAATCACACGTGGATATAAGAAGCCTTTTATCAACTAGTCAAATGTCACAACTGCCATATGATATCATTTTTTTTCTTCTGCAGAGTTTGGAAGCTCCAACAAGTGTAAGAACTGCTAATGGCAATTACTTAGAATAATAAATTATTTATCAGTATAAATGGAGAAACAATCAAGAATCTCTAATACATGAGTTGACCAATTATGTTAATCATTATGTATAAACATACGAGCTGTATGATATTGATATTACTAGGCAGGCATCGCGTATCGAAGTGATACATCTCAAAGCGCATGGACTTTTGCATGGCACGAATTCATCTAGCAACCATTACTGCTAGGATTGCCTTTTGGTAAAGGACGCACCAGATATAATTTTTCGCCTTGCTTGTTGGTATAAATAGGTGCTCGTTGATAATGATCTACCAACTGATCTAACGTGTGGAACTTTCTCTGGCCAATGCAATACAGTGCTCCTTCTACATGTACCCTAAAATGCTTATTACGTCCTGGAGCTTTTAAGGACACAGAATAATCACCCATCTAAAACATAAATAAATAGAAATTATTTTAAACATCTTTTTTATATTCATTATTATGGTTTGTAAAAGATGATCATGAAGTTATGTATTTACATTAGTTTCACTATCTCTGATTAAGAAGTCACCATCGTGACCATGCTGATTGAGCAAAGTATCACACTGCGATCTTGTAATATTGCCATAATACCAAGGTTTTCCAACAAGATGTGGTCTATCGCCTGGATCTGGTCTTCGTTCAAGAGAATCATTTGCACTAATTTCATTACTCGTTACGCCACGATCGCGGTATGGTTGTGTTAGATATTCACTGAGTTCTTGAAGATAATTACGTGGTACAAGGCCAATTTGCCCTTGACTATTCCTTGCTTTGTACCACTCAGGATCTGCTGGAGGACGATCAAGAATCTCCAAACGATCACCTTTTTCAAAAGATAGCTCTTGATCATTGTTTGAAGAAAATGAATATAATGCAACTACAATATCAAGAACATTTTCTGCCATAGCATATGTATGAAGAGTATCATCAGCATCTCCTTCTTCTTGAGTATAATTAGATGGAAACCACCCAGCCTGAGTACCACTTTGACCTCTCCACCAGCCATCATTGCTTTTCTCAAGTATTAAGATTCTGGTGCCTTTGACAAGTGATAATTCATCTGTTTGCTGTGCTTGATAGTTATATTTAACAACAGCAGTACCTATCGCTTCACTAGGATCAGCTGGTAAGCGTCTAGCCATAATTGGTGACTCTACAGCTCGAGAAGGTGAATTACTAGATGGTAATGTTTTAGAGCCAGAGCCTTTTTTAACTTTCTTCTTAATACTGTCAAAAAGGGATGGTTTTTCTTTTTTAACATAATTGCTTGGCACATAACCAGCTTGTCCTCTAGCACTTTGTACTCTCCACCAGTGCTTGGAATCATCGAGCAATAAGTAGCGCTCGTTTTTACGCAGATCCAATTCTTGAGCTCCCTGTGCTCCATAGTCGTACTTGGCGACAACGTAACACACGTCGTCCTGACTTGTTTTGCCTAAAATGTATTATGGAAGTTATTTAAATATAGATTTACTAAATAAGAGTATAATAAAAATTTGCTTTTACAAAATTAAATCAAATCTGATTTTATAAAATTTATCAAATATTACTAGAACTTACTTAGGATTATGTAGCAAAAGTAAAGCCATTTACTATACTACTAATAAATTCGATTTTTAGCACAAAATAAAAGACTAGAATCAAATATATTGATAAATAAGATTATTATCAATATAATTATTATGTAAATTAAACATTATGATCAAATAATAATCATTTTTATTCAAATATATTTACATAAAATCTTTACTAATATAAAGCAACAAAAAATAAATATACAAATAAAGCAATGCATACAAGAATGAAAACGTACCATGCTTCATGGCTGCCATGTGCGAAAAGGGGAGGAAGTATGTATATAAAGTGTGTATATGTGTATTAAACTGTGCTATGAGTAGCTGCTACAGATGTACTACTCGAATTGTTTGTAATTCTGCTTGTACTATGTTGGTGACGTATGTGCAGCAGGCATTCATTCCTCAGCTTTTTTGTTTATTGATGATAAACTTGATGATCTCTTTGTTCAGACTCCATCGTTCTTGCAGGTAGGGCAAGCAAGCGCATTACCACACTTTGAAGGAAATAAAATAACAATTATTATCTTGAAATTACAAATAAGAAATTACAAAAATTACTTTTATTATTAAAAATATAACTTTCATTTGGAGATACAACTTACATAATACATACGTTTTGCTTATTAAATATATATAATATTTTATTTATTATAAAGCATGCATCTGTAGCAATGAATTATATTTTATATATATATTACAAAGATTTACAATATTTTGTAACAATATCAGTTAAGATAGAAACAATATTTAAGATGCTTTATCATATATACATATAATTTTGTTTTCGTGACTTTCCAAGTATATTTATATTTTAACTGCAATAAATAAAATTTACTCTAAAGATAAAAAATTGATTACGTGCATAGACAAGGCAATATTGTACAACCAAATTTCTAAAAATAAAATTAATATGTTGATATAATAAGCACATTCCTAAATTTGATAACAAAAAACATTGATTATATTATAAATTATAAATATATACTATAAAATATCTGATTTAAATATGTAAATTAAACTTTTTTAAGGAAGTATAACCGATTTATCATAAAGTAAATACTAGGTAATTAAATAAAATGAATTTATACAAATCTAAGGTCCGAAAATGCACACAGTACATACAAAAATGTAAAGTATGTAATTAATAATATTTAAATTGTTTATTTATTAAAAATTGTATACATTCTAATTAAAATAAAATTTAAATTAAAAGAGAAAAGAAATACGGAAAGTAAATATGTATTAACTGTTTCAACAGAGGTCGACAGGTGCAAAATTATTGAGGCATAAAGAAAATTTTATACATTGTGTGTGCACGCACGCGCGCGCGCATGTGTGGTGTGTGTGTTATATATATAACCATAATTCTTATAAATAATAATCTACAAAAGAATTTCGCAATATACAAAATAACATTAACACGCGTAAAATTGTCTACATTGTGAAAAATCATTAAATCATCGTAGCTCTTTTCGTGCGATTTTATCGACTTACCGATTTTTAAACTTGACATATTCCTGCATACAGCTCCTAAAATCGACGTTTGTTACACGGATTGTTTTCCCCCACTCCGGCCCACAGCCATGAACAAGAACGAAATACAGCGTATGTAGGATTAGACTTTAGGGAAAGAGAAAAAAGGGAGGGAAAGGGGTCGTCGAATAGGATAACGAGGGTACAAGGAATCAGGGAATGATTCCGAGGACCGTACAAAACTCCATCCACTGAACGATGTTGATGGTTACTGTTTTTCTACGAACACCGCACCGCATAGGAGGGCAACGACTTTTGCTGTTGAACCATAGAACCTTCTTCTGTGATTAGAACCTTATATCTTACCGATGGTAGACACGAATATCTAATGCTTTACCGATTCCTCTGCTTCAATTAGTTTATGCGGCCCCTCCCGCAAAAAAAGGGCAGACCCACCCTCGATACAGAAACACCAAATCTATGTTCGGATAGCCGAGATTACTGACTCTCACTCCTCTATTGACAAATGCGATGGTAACGCCACATAGTGGTTTTTATTTTTACTACTAGCATTCTATATAGAGGGCAACCGAATAGCATCGAGTTAATTAACTATGTTGAATGAACTCTATTCGTGACTGATAACATTTAATTATTGACGACAATTTATTTTATGTGACTATTTTTAAGATTCTAAAATATTCTTTCAATATTTTATATCGTTTGACAAGAAATAAATATATATCATTACCAGAAATTATTTTATAAATATATATATAGTATGCAAATTAGTAAACTACTAAAAAATTAGAAATAATTTAAATCCGATACTCGTGGGGCGCTAATTTGAATCAATTGCGTGATTCATTTATATAAATGCGTACTTTCTTAGATTGTGCGGTTATGTTGTGTGCAGTTCACTTATTTGTGCTATTGTAATTGGTGAATAACACGTGCGTTCATTGTGTATTGTGAGCTATTTAAAATATAAACAAATTTAATATGCCACAAGGCAAATTAAAAGTTAAAACAAAACTTCCGCCATCGGCTAAGACAAAAGCAAACAAACAAAAGAAGGGACCTACAATACAACGTCGTGGAAGTAAGTTCAGAATTGTTAAGTTTCCAATTTATTCTAACAATAATAATGTAATTCTTTTGCAACATATGATTATTTAGTAATCTATTAATTTCTTTTTATAAAAAATAGTACGTAGTTTAGAACATGTTTATTTTTTTTTCTTAAGATGCACCTATTCAACCTAAAAACTCAAAATTTAAAGAAGTACATAAATTGAAGAAGGTAATTACGAAGACTGTGAATAATGCTATAGAAGATGAACTTAGAGAAAGGGCTTTGGAAGGAAAAAAATCTCTTACAAAAAAGGATAAACAAATTAAGCAGAAAACTTAATTATTACTTGCATAGTACATGTAGTATTAAAATCTTGATTGCAAGTTTATTTAATGCAATCAATGAGTTAATTTAATATTTTATTATCATGCCTTGAATTGTGGTTCAATATAAACTTGTATAAAAAAATAGATTGATACAGTCTAAACTTGCTACTGTGTATAATAATGGATTGATAAAAACAATGGGAATATCATATAACTATTAATAAATATTTTTTTTAATAATAATTTAAACATATATCTGTTTTTAATTTATTAGTTATACAAGATGTCTAACATTTTTTTAAAATTTTATGAAATATGAGGTTTATTCTGGCATTTATGCACAAACATATATATATATATTTATATATAAAATTTCTTTTAATCCAAATATTATTGAGAAGCAATCTGTAACAAATAAATTATATAGATTATATAAATAATTTAATATATATATATTTTTATATGTTATATAAAGTATAATTTACCACCAAGAGATGACCACTTTCTTGGTTTTTAATAATCGCTGGTGCATTTCCCATCTTGAATTCAATAACACCTTCTTTACCATTTATTAACTTATGGAAAGTTCTAAAAACATTTTATAAACATTGTATTTTATTTTTTAATATGTGCACAAATACAAATACATTTATACTTTTTTAATATACTTACGTATCAGCATTAATTATTTTTAACATCTTTCGATTATTTGTAATATTAATTATTTTTGTTACTGCTTCTATTATAAATGATACTTCTAATATTAAATCTCCCTGTATTGAATAAGTCAAAATACATTAGTAATATATATATATATATATATATATATATATATATATATATATATATTTATATATATATTTTAACAAATATTACATACTTCTATTTTTTAACACATTGTGAACCAGTAATTTCACTGCTAGCTTTACATAGTGGTCAGCTATGTTTTTTATATTTTTTGGTGAATGAATACAAATTAGCTTTTATATAATTTAAAGCCATGCTTTAAAATTAAATACCTATCATATTTTTAAGTTATTTATTACATATTTTTACAAACTAATATATACGAGAATTCTCGTGATTGGCCACAAGCTTTAGAACAGAAAACATGAAAATTCTCGTGATCCATCCACAATGTGTCCAAATAAAATAATTAGTATTTAAAATTCAATTGTTTCTATCTAATGATATAACAAACCTTGTCTTTTTTAAGATTAGGTGATATTCGCAAAATTAAAAGATTATCTGATTCTCCAGTAACGACAAGTTCATCTATATGTTCATAAGGTAATCGATGTTTTAGTTTTAATGTTTTTTTTATGTTTAGTATATACACTGCTTGTTTAGTTAACAGTAAAATTCTATCTCGAGTTTTGTACCCATGTCGATCATATTTAATTACAGGAGCTATATACTAAAAAAAATATATCCTTTATTAAGTGAATGTTATTTAGCAAATAGAAGTATTAGTCTTTATAGTACTTCATACCTCAATTTTTTCATTAGTTGTAAGAATCGAATTAGTAATATTTTTAGTTAGCGCTTTTTGTTCTTCATTAAGCCGGTTAATTCGAAATTTTGGACCTATACTCATTGGATAAGACTTTTTCTTATCCTTAAATAGAATTTCAGCAAGAACTTTTAATTCAAATTGTGTTTTTTCCTTTTGTGTTAAGGCTAACCTATAGTTCCGTGCCATCCACCTTTTATATATTAATTTTAGATATTTTGAAGCCTAATATATAATTAGTAAATTAGGACTATTATTACTACTTATTTGCGATCTTATACAGAATACTTACTTCTTGGCAAGACAATGGACATGGTGGCCATTCAGAACTTAAAAAACTTTCAGGAAGATTCATGGAAAGTTTAAGGAGCCATTGTGATTTTGCCAATTCTTTAAAAGCCATGTTTTCTACAGTTTGTGGACCACTTCTGGTAATAAACCCTTTAATAAATCTATTCAAATTATATAATTAAATATTTATAACAGGTATGTAAGTTTTTAATATAACTTAGTTTATAATTTTAACTAATTACCTGCGTATAGAAATTACAGCTTGACGTCTTTTTTTTGCTTCACGTTGTGCAAGCCATCTACGAACATATTTTTGTAATACTATTATATTTTCTCTTGTTTTCAAAAATTTTCGTCGAGTAAGTATACATCTCCATTTATTTTGAATTATTGTAGCAATTTCATGTTTCTTCATTTGAAATGCATCTTCTGTTTCAAATAATGTCTTGGGGAATCTTATAAACAACTTTGTACTAAAATGTGTAGAAGAACATTAAAACATCTACATAAAAAATGTGTTAGGGTGCCCATAAGTTTCTTTGTCTTTTTTGATGCGAAATGAATAAACGATATGGAAGAAACTTAGGGTACATCCTAATAATATGTGTTGAAATAAAGCAATATGATTTTTCTTACTTGCCCATTCTATATTCATCAGGTTCATATCTCAGATAATAGACAAGCACTTGTACTCCTTCTTTAGCTGAGCCACGGTAATGTGGCCAAGTCTCTGGGCAAAGAGACTTGTAACGATCTAAGAATTGTGCATATAGTTTTCTATAAGCAAAACCAGCACGTCTCACTCGTAAATTTTCCATTAAACCAAGATATTTAACTTGATGTAATACAATCTTATCATCAAATCGACCTATCATATAAAAAAAGTGAATATAATAGACAAATAAAAAGTGAATATAATGGACACATCTGACACACGCGCGCGTGTATTATATTTGTACATACTAGGCAATTTGAAATCATTAGGTTTGATGCATCTGATATAAGAAGGTTCTTTGCCTATTAATATTTCCATGAGATTATTCAAACTATTCTTAAATTGAGTTATAGCAGTTTCTGGGCGTTTTCTACTAATTACATTTTTCAAGTTAAATGTAGCCTGAAAAATATAATTATTGCATACTATTATTCAAATAGAATATTTTTCTGGAGTAAATTTCAATATATTTGGAATAGATACAAACTTTCGTGATTATATTTTTTGTTTGAGACATTACTTCACGTAAATCTCTAAATAATAAATCATTATTTTTTTCAAGGAATCCACGTACATTATATGTTACTTCTCCAGCATAATGTATTAAACGAAATTCCTAAAATAATAGTAAAATATTTTGTACTAGTGCCTTGTGTAATAAAAATAAAAAATAATTAAATTACTATCTTCATACATCTCGACCCATTATTTTTTGTGTTTTAATGTCTGCTTTTATGTGACTTATATAGTGTGGATGGACATGTAAATGTTTATTTAATTTTTCAAGAAAACTTATATCTGTTGGATCCCCTGGGCGTAAACATTCTTCATCCAAGAAAGCTATTATTCCTAAAATCATGTCAATAATAGAATAAGTAATCTGAAGTAAATATATAAGTATTGTAACAAATATTAAACAGATAATACCTTTATGTGTTTCCTCTATTAAATCACATATAACTTTGTTATTAAAGTATTGAATATTTTCCCAAGTAATACCTTCTCTCAAATATTCTTCTTGCTCTGATTTTAAAGTGAGTTGTATAAATAATTGCTGTAGTTTTTCATTGCAAAAATTGATGCAAAATTGTTCAAAACTACATAAAAAAAGTTTAAATATAGAGTATTAAATAATATTATTTATTGTTTACAAATATGGAAATTAATTAATTAATTTCTATCTGTTGTCTATATACCTGTTTTTCTGAAAAATTTCAAATCCATAAATATCAAGTATTCCTATAACCACATAATTTTTTTGATTCATAGGTCGTTGTAATGATTTATTTAATCTATTGATGAGCCATGTAAATAATCTATCATACATAGCTTTTGCTAATGCATCTCGAGCATATATTGCCAATTCTCTATTTAATGGAGAGATCACAATATCACCTTGTGCATCTATAGTACGATGAGTTAAAGCCTTGGTCAACTCATTTACACTGCAACCTAATAACTATTTGGCAAAAATATGTAATATCTCTAATACCCATAGTAACAATTATATATTTATAATTACATACTTACAGTACAAATTGTATTGATAGAATTAAAGTGTAATATCTTTGCAAGTCCATTTTCTTCTGTAAAACCAATGTTTCCCAGATGTAAGACAGATGCAACTATGGCAAATAAGCAATTTTGTTCTTCATCTGTCATCTCCATAGTTTGTAAAGCTTTTATTACTTCATTGTACTGATTGATATCATTGATAGTATTCACAGAATCTTTTGTCTATATTTTGATAACAAAGTAGAATATTATTAAAATTACAAATAAATCTTTTTAGATATAAGTACTTAAAAGATTTGCATACCCCATTACTTAAATAAACGTAAGTGTCCAAATTACGTTGAAGAGAAAGTTCGTTAAGAGTTTTTTCATCAGCTCCAGCCAAAAGTTGATAAAATATATGAAAATTACGTTCACCCGGGAATTGATGTACCACACGTGATTTCTCCAAAAGATAATTTAAAATATTTCCACCGATTGGATCTCCCTAAAATTCGCCAAAATCATTCGATAATTTCTCTTAAATTGTTTTTAATTTTTCTTTTAAATTATGTCAATGTTTCAACATACATGCTTGCTAAACTGCATATCCATGTATTTACCAAAACGTGATGAATTATCGTTACGATTGGTTTTTGCATTACCAAATGCTTCAAGTACCGGATTACTACCGATTAATTTCTTATTCACTTCTTCTACTTCCTTTTTATATCCAGTTCCGGCGGCTATAAATTCCAATATTTTTTTCGATGCTTCTGTTTTCCCAGAACCAGATTCACCTACATTAAAAGTTATTAATTTAATATTTAATATTCGTATTATATTACAGATTATTTAAGGTCGGAAAAAAAGATTACCGCGATACCTGAAATGAGAATACATTGATCATGATTCTCTTGAATTAGAGATTGATAAGCAGTATCAGTTAATGCAAAACTGAAAGTAAAAAATATTGAAAACTATAAATAATTTTATGTTATATTTAATTAACGCGTTAATTCTTACATATGCGGTGGAGCTTCAAAAAAATGTCTTTTATGGTAGTATTGTATAGTGTCAGTATCATAAATAGCAAGCTTTTTATAAGGATTAACAGAAACCAATACTTGTCCGATGTATGTCTAAAAAAACAAAAATTAATTTTTATAATAACAAAATATTTTTAATTTTTCATCTCTTCTTAAATTTAATTTGAAATAATTTTTTTTTTTTTTTAATTTACTATCAATATACATATATCAAATTGAATTAGTGAGAGAGAGAGAGAGAGAGAGAGAGAGAGAGAGAGAGAGAGAGAGAGAGAGAGAGAGAGAGAGAGAGAGAGACACTTACATAGATAAGATCTTCCTTAAATCTTTTGCGAAGATTATCAATAAATGCAGATTCACTTTGAAAATCCTCGAGAAGAATAAAATCTTGAAGACCAACGCGATCACGATCATGTAATCCTCGTTCCATCATTTTTGATATTGTCCAATTTGTTCTAAGCATGGCTGATTTTTTATCATAATTTGAAGTACCCATAGTGCCTTTTTTTCTATTAAAACATATTATTTTTCTATTAAAATGTCAATAATTTAATTCACTTAAAAAAAAATTCGAATACTCTAACGTAATATAATAAATAATACAATAAAATTAAAAACAATATAATTCAGATTTCATGGTATAATTTTATATATATATAATATATATATAAGTTTATTCATTAACATATATATATATATATATATATATATATATATATATAAGTTTATTCATGTATCATAACAATTATTTAATTTATTTTATAAAGAATATATAGTAAATCGATCTATTGAAGCACATGAGCTTTTGTTCGACCTCGTGAAATTACGAGCGATAATATTACCGATTAGATATCGTTACAACTAAAAGAATACTCCGATACTGTTAATAGCTTCTTTGTAAAAATCGATTAGATAATATCATTAAATCAACAATATTTCATGTTAATATATTGAAAAGATATCTCGTTATAAAATAAGAATTTAATTATTTCTATATTTTGTCTCCAATATTTAATTATACAGAAATCAAGATATTTAGTAAAAAAAAATTATAAAATAAAAAAATTATAGTTTGCAGAATTTTTCAATAAAAAATTTCTTTAATTCGCTTTTGTTACTTTTTACCGCAATTTAGCTTCGATTAATTCCAGTATACAAAATCTAAGTAATTTTTTGAATATAGAATAAGAAGCGTGAACATACTATTAGTTTTCTGTATAGTTGGCAATTGTCATACGTACTGTGTATAAGCGTTATTGCACTAAGTTTAATGTCGGCTTCGAATAGATAAGATAGAGGAATACGTGGAGGTGCGGCCGCTCACCTTTAAGAGTGGAACTTTCGATCGATATTTGTCAACTTTATTTAATAATCGGTTTCGTATTACTTTGATATTGATTCGCATATAATCAAAACGTTTACAAACATTATATGTTTAATAAAAAATTTATAAAGAAAATCATCGATATCCCTCTTCGATACATTTTTAAAATATGAAGTTAAGAAAAGAAAAAATTTCGTAAAAGAACACATTATTTTTATTGCTTTTTTTTTCATTCGCTGATTTGAATTTGTTTATCGTTTATCGTATCAGTGTATTATTAAATTGTAACGAACCTTTCTATTCAATAATAATCCTCGCCGATCAGAATACTTGCAACCGTTTCTTAAGATTAACTTCTGGACTATAACAACGGAACGATGCACATCTTTCGTTCATCGTGAGACTTATCTCATTCGCTCTCTCTTCCCCCCTTGATTTTTTCACCCTGACAACAAGAGTCGTTGATTTTTCCTACGTCGTACCGCATATATCGTTGTAAACAACATTGCTAATTTATTTATGATTCATTTATTGTTCCATTGATCTCTCAATGCTAACTTTGCATAATTCGAACGAAAGATGATTTAAATCGTGAGACGGTTGATTCTTATTGGAGTATCAATCGATCTCTACAAAATCGAAATTGCGATTATCGAAATAACGACTTTCCTTTTGAGCTTTCTCATTTGACTAACTACATTCAAATTTACACTTCGGCGTCATATGAGTGATACTTCTTTTTTTATTTATGAAATATTTGAAGTAACGAACTAATTGTAACTTTCTATATTATTGTAGAAATGGTATTATATATTTTTCTTATGTGGGCTAAAGTTTGATTAAAAAATTATTGGAAATTGTAAACTACTTCGCAATATAGTTAATTCGGGAGACATAACAATCGTGTCTTAAAATAATTTTCTTTTTTTTTCTCCCATAAAAGATCACGATAATTGTTCTTAAAGTTAATTATGCGTTACAATCAAATCAAAGATTTATTATTCGATTATTTTATGATTTTAATTCTTTCAGTATTATTAATCTCAGGAAACGAGGGTATATATATCAAAAAATTTATAAATATAAATTAACAATAATGATTAATACAAATGATTTGAAAATCATATCCAGTTTTATATTTTTTAGTATATAATACCGAAGAAGTGGATTTATCCAAATGTAAACTTACACAACTCGGAACAGAATATCGAGGTTCAAAGATGGTAACCAGTAGTAATGTTCGTTGTCAATATTGGCAAACAGATCAGCCACTTCACAAGGTTATTTTATGTTTGGTCTTATTAATAAGTATTGTTATCAACATATGATATAAAATGGTATCAATTTTATATTACTCCTGATCATTATGGTATTACAACAGATCTTTAATTGGTACTACAGTAATTAATAACGTAAATAAATTCTACAAAGTAATGTTTAATAATATCGTTTAATGATATTTAATATAAAGTGTTGTTTAATAATTTTTTATTATTCTATTTTATTCAATGGTCAATATACTAAATATTAAGAAAATATTCAAATAATTAGTAAAGAAATAAGCTAGTTAAAACAAACTTAATATATACACATCTCTTTTTCGTTATTTAATATTAATTATTGTTTCTTTGACGATTTAATATTCATATATTAGGTTAACCCTAATATCACGGATGCAGATTTTCCAGAAAAATCAATGAAAGCTGCGAAAAATTATTGTCGAAATCCTACTAAAGATCCTCGGGGTCCTTGGTGTTATACGTTAGATCCTACTCTTATAGATGATGAATGTGATGTGCCGCTTTGTAATTTTGGTGGTAAGTAAAATAATATAGTTATTGGTAATAATTTTAGTTCATTTTTAAATGTAACACAAATGTTGAATATTTATTTTGTATTGAGTATTTTGGTATAAATACACATATTTTTATTAATATGCTAGCAATAAAAAAAAAAAAAAAGCAAAAATTTTGAACATAATTAAATTGATATTCCATTTTAATATAATAAATTTAATAATTTATTTAATTGTCATGGAATATTATCTGTAGAATAAAATGTATGTATATAAACAAATAATTAGAAGAAAATAGTATCTGATCTTTGCTTATTTGTATGAATTGGTCTAAGATTGCAGAATTTCTGGTATAGGGGCTGAATATGCTGGAGATCGTAAAGTTAGTTCTTCAGGTAAAAAATGTAAATCATGGGCAGGACGATATAAAGTTTCTAATGATAAGGTATAATAATTTAATCTCGTGTAATACAGATTATAATATATGATTAATAATATACTTTTTAGAGTCCAACATTTGCTGGAAAAAACTTTCCAGATGCATCATTGAAAAAAGCTAATCATTTTTGTAGAAATCCTGATGATAATATTGGTGGTCCATGGTGTTACGTACACGATGAAACTTATGAAACAATTGAAAAAGAATATTGTGATATTCCATTTTGTGATGACAAGGGTAAATTATTTAATCCAAAATAAAATAATATTAATATTAATTATGGAGGATTGATATATCCATCATTATATAATATCATATAACATAAATCTGAATTGTGTTTTAGATTGTTTAGTATATGTCAGAAATACATCAAAATATTCTACTTTGACAATTTTAAACTCTACCTTTGCTAGCATTAAATTCTGGATGAAATTATGGAATCCAAATGATGAATATAATGTATGTGACAATGTGTGTGTATAAAATAATAGATGCATTTTATATTTAAAACTTATTTATTTCATTATTGTTTAGGGAGAATTAAAAATTGTATTAAGTCTTCTTCCAGTTCCTACATTTGCAAGTAAAATTGCTGAAGATTGGCATGTAGGTGTTGAGTTAATGTTTTCAAATTTTGGTACTGGCCAAACGTATCCTGATACTGATGTCTGTATTATCTTTGTTGTATTACATTATTGTGTGTGTGTGTGTAAATTAGTTTTTTTTTTAGATGGATGATTTTGAAAATACACCAAGCATCTTACTCGGTACAAAATGGACTGGTATATGGATTACATGGGCAGGAGGATTCATATCAATGGGAATGTATGGTACATCTAAACCTTTCTTTATTGGGGAGTATAAAAAAAAAGATACTATCTCAGGCCTTTATTACGATTTTTTGTCATATTATGGCATTATGGGTACAAATGTCCTTTGGAGTACAGAGTCCTGTCAGAGTGGTACGTGGATCACAATAATGTTAAATATATATATATATTCAAAAGTTGCTATTTTTAGTATATATTTGTAGATTGTGAAACTCATGTAACTGTTGGAACAGATTTCACAAACGTTTGGCCAATGCAAAAATCTAATAATACCTATGATATTCATTTTCATGTGCGAGCAAATCGCAATATTGCTATACAAATGTATCAAAGCCCAGTTAATATTTATCCATGTTTTACTGTAAGTAATTACTTTTATATATAAAATATATCTATGTAAACATAATATATAACAATCAAGGAATATGAATATTTTAGATAATCATTGATAATATTACATCATTAATATATCAAAAAAGCAAATTTTCGATGAAGCAATATTTGAAACAAGTTTCAAGTAAAGGATTATTAAGTTTTTGGACGTGGAAAAAATTTACTATTAGGTAATAACATTTCACTCATAAGAAATGGAGAAAGTAGCGTTAATAAAATTAATAAGCTCTGTCATAAATGTAGTATTTTAGGTCCGCATTTACGGCTATTTTATGAACAAACATATGGTGATGAAGAATTCTTATATGTACATTATGATCTTTTTGATACGTTGAGATGGTTCAGTATAGGAACTGAATATAACGTAGCTTATTGGACACTTTTTTGTATACCAGATGGTATTGTATACTATTCAATTTAAATTTAACATTTATTTTAAGTTATTGTAAAATATTTAAAAACCACGTACATTATAGCAGAAACACATGCTATAGAAGATCCATGGCCACCTAACTGTATATCTGATCTTATGGATTATGCTTATAAAGGTGATCAATGGTTTAGTGTGAATGAGATACCTTGTATACCATGGATTTCACAAGAAGTATGGAATATATGTATATATATATATATACGCGTACGCACGCACACACAATTTATTTAATTATATGTAATGTAAAAATCTATAACTTATACTATATTCATGTTGTGGTAGATACCAGAAGAAGACAGAATTGACAGTAAGTTTATTGATGGCTCTGCTTTAAAAGCACTTAACAAATGCAGAAATCCCAGTCATAGTCCACATGGTCCTTATTGTTATATAATGACTGATCCAAATACTTCAAACATATCGAAGCAATATTGTCCAGTACGAAAATGTCTATCTTCAGGTAATTATTTTATGACTTACTAACAGTGGTATAATATAGTTTATTTTCCTTTATATGCATTTATGATCTCTTTTTAATAGATTGTAAAATGGCTGGTACAGCAAATGATTATATAGGAACTTTATCAACAACACGTTCAGGTAGAACTTGTGCTAAATGGATAGCTGATTATGAGCTTGTGGAAATGAAAGAATATACATCTGAGACTACCACACAAGGACTTCTCATAGAATTACCAAGACAGTATATGACACAAAAAGAGCTACTTTTGAGAATGTCTCCACAAAGAAGACCTAAACTTATCAAAGTTTTAAGACCAAAAGATTCAATTAATCGAACATTGTTCAATGACTCTTTATATGCAGAGCATAGTGCAAAAAATGCTAGTAATTATTGCAGGAATCCATCTCGTAATATTGCCGGTACATGGTGTTATACAACAGATCCTCTTGTACCACAAGATCTCTGTGATGTCAGAGATTGCGAAATGCCAGGTGATAACAATAGAAAATAAGTGTAATTTGAGATAAGAATATTTTTATATTTTCTGAAATTATACTTGTTTCTATTTTTATTATTATTTCTACAGAAGAATGTATATTCCTTATTTATGGACATGGTATTGGTAGACGTTTATACGTTTTTCCTGAATATCGTTCTGAGGGTCTACATTTTTCTCTGAAAGCTTGGGAACCTGATCAATTAGATTCTATAACAATTGTTTTCACTGCAGATGATGGTTTCAAATCACGATATATTCTTAAAATTGGTGCTTTGGATAATGAGAAAATACTCCTATATTATCAGTCTGAGAACCAAGGTAATCTTTTAATTGTTTACTTAAATTATACTCTGAGTTCTTAACAATTCAAAAATTGCGCTAAACACGTCGGTATAATTTCTGTAATTCATATTAAATGAAATTTATTTAGCTATAAACTTAGTCAAGAAGAAAACATTGCCACATTTATTGTATTTTGGAAAATGGAGCAATTTTGTTATTCGTATACCACGAGGAAGTATTTTACTTTATTATGAAGGATCATCAAATCCTTTATTTGAATGGAAACATCCAGAACCATCACAAGTATTTTTACCTGTTTATTATTATTATAATAGTGAACAAAAACATGCTGTAGGCGTTGCTTTTGATTGCAATTCCAGTTGGTATAGTTTGTAACATTTGCATTACATTAATTAATTTATTATTATTGTTCTGATTGTTATTGCTTTAAAGGATGTCAGATAGAAAAGACAGAAACTAATGAACATACGAGAATATTACCATTTTCTATATGGAATAAACAAAAAGTGTCAAATATTAATACATTAACACTTATGATACGTGCTAAAGGTGTTGTTACACTTCCATTATTTTTGTTTCCTGCAACATCTAGGTAAAAATAAAACAAAATTATTGTTACCTTTGAAATTATAAATTATATTGTCTAACTATATGTTATGATATAGCTATTACTCCTTATCTCTCTTTGAATCTGGACCATGGATATTCTTTCAAGAGAATAATTATCCCGTTGTCAAAATATTTCATAAGCAATTAATTTCAAGTCCATTATTTACAACAAATTCATGGACAAATATAACTATAAAGTAAATTATACAGAAATAATGAAATTTTCAAATATCTTAATTCTATTTTATGTGTAATTATAGATGGTTAAATAATATTATTGAATTATTGTGTAATGACACATTGATATTTCATTATGAACATAGCAGCCCTCTGCTTTTTTATTTTTTCTCAGTTACTGTTAATAATAATGGATGGGCTATTTGGTCTGCAAATTGCATACCAACTGGTATACATTTTTATTTTATATTATATAAATGAATAATATAAAGTGAGAAAAGAAACAAGAAAGTATTTTTTCAATTAAATATAGATATAGATGGACCTGCTATTGATGGTGGCTGGTCTGAATGGGGTCCATGGTCATGTAGTGCCAGTTGTAATGGTGGTATTGGAACAAGAACACGTTTATGCAATTCTCCAGAACCTAATATTAGAGGAGAACCATGTATCGGTCCTAATAGTATGACAGGACGTTGCAATTTGATTAAATGCGGAGATTTAGTAGAGGGTAATTTAAAATATTTATAAAAACTTTAACATATAATTTTTATATTAATATATTAACTATAATTAATGTATATTTGTTAACAGACACAATTATTTTAATACAAAGAAGAATTAAAAGAAACCATACTTCTTTAATTGTTAAAGAATATGGAACTGTTGTAATTCCATCAGATTATGATATCATTCAATTAATATCAAATACATCTATAGATCTTGAGATACAATGGTCACATAATGGAATTTTTATTAAAGAAAACAATAGAATTAGGATAAAAGACTTTAATATTGGTATGTTCACTTTTTGTGGAATACTTAGTGTTGGTAAACTGAAACATTATGAATATATTATTTCAGTAATAAACAGAGCTCTACTGATTGATTCTGGTATTTATACAATCACTTTACATAGAATTGATCAGTCATATCTCATATTGAAAGTTGTTGCTTTAGCCATAATACCAAGTACAGAAAGTATTATTATACGTGAAACTTTACCTTTATCTGTAATTTGTAATTGTCTTATTTTGGGTTATGTATATTCTGATCTCAAGATATCTTGGGAAATAAATGAAATTATTTGGAAAGATTATGGTATTACACTACCTATTGCTGTAAATATCGATTATGTCAAGGCAATAAATAAGTCACACGAAGGAATGTGGAAATGCATTGTAGAGCAGACTGATTTAAATTTTAAATGGATAACTAATATAATTGTTGTTAAAGGTAAAAACTTTAGTATCTGAATTTGCTTCTGTAAAGATACTGTAACTACTTGTAAAATGAAATGTTGAAGTTATTGGTTCACCAAATTGGCGCACTTACTTAATGGAAGATAATTTGACCAGTCCTATATTTGGTTGGATGCCAAGTGAAAATTTTGTTGCTGTTTTTGCATTAATAATCTTTTTAATACTAATTGGTTGTATAATTATAGGTTCAATTTTTTTAATAAGGCAAGTGTAGTTTTCTTAATATACTTATTACAGAAACAAAATTTAATACACAATAATAATTTGATATTAATATTATAAACAGGCTTCAAGAAAGTCGACAGATCAAAATTCAAATTTCCAAAGAAAAGAAAAACAAACAATAAATAGATTCCAACTAAGAATAATCAAGAATACTAATTTTTTTCATTTATTTAGTATTTCAAATATTTTTCATCAACATATTTACATATTTGTAAATAAAAAAAATCTAATTTTAGAAAATATGAGATATCAAGAAATCGAGATAAATTTATATTTTTTGTAAATAAGAATATAAAGTATTGATCAATCTAATTCCAGGACTTTGTGTATTTATTCATTGAATGAATAATGAATGATTTTATCGAGGTATTCGATACACCTAAGAATTCGAGTGAGAATTCCATAGACACATGCTCTTCGATAATTTCGCCGTCTTTTCCACTACCGGTCGGTCTACCTATATCCCCCTCTCTCTCTATCATACTCCTTGTTGCCCCACCCTTTCTTTTTTTCTTCCCCACCTCTTTCTCTCTTACGGAACATTCTCTCTTCGCGCACGTGTATATCTTCCTTGCATGTATACGAAAACGTATTCGTCGACCTCTGGTACATATCCTGATTACTAATTTACGAAACTGTGGACTACTTCCACGCTTGGGTATGACACCGAATTCCATATTCCAGTCGAATGGAGAGTTGAGAAGAGCAAACCTGATGATCCTTAAGAATCCATGAATCGTGCAAGAAGCTATACTATCATATCATTCGATAGACCACTTTAGTAATTGCACTTCTTTCCTGTTCCACAAATTAACGGTTTATTATAAACGATATAGGTCTACTTTCTAATCTCTTTTCCGACATTATTTTAATGTCAAGATTTTTGAAGGTCGATTAATTTATCACTTGTATAGTTGATTAATTAAAAAAATCTCAGCGTGCTTAAGTAAAATAGCAAAAATACCAGCTATTTGTGTATTTTTAAAAAGTAAAACATCACTGTTTTATTTTCTAGACATTATTTGAATGATTTAAAAAGTATGCATTTCTTTTTTTACAGATAAAATTTATGAAGATGAAATCAGTTGGACGTAGATTTTAAATTTATCTGGAAGAAGTATTAGAATCAACGTATAAGAGTAGTATAATCTATTGAGGAAGCTGCCTGATATTTACAGTTAGCTGCTAACTCGAACTCTCATGGATTGCTTTCCTTAGTGATTCTCAAGAACATTCAAATTTCACTTTACTCAAATTCTAAAATTTATTAAAATGCGAAAAATAATATATTCTTATTTATTTTCTTTTCGTTTCTTATCTATTCATTAAAGAAATATATATGGATGAAAAATTTCAATATCTCTTTATTGTGTACAAATAGTTTTTTTATTAGTTTCAGTTAAATTATAAGTATAACAATTTAAGAAAACAACAAATTGAAGAATTTAACGTAAGAGATACACGGAGAAATAAGATATCAGAATAACGGGACGAAATAATTGTCGATTAATTAATTTGATTATATTGTCGTAGAATTTGTTCTTCCCTCGAATAAAACTCGCTTTCGAAATACAATACATTCTCTCAAGGAAGAGAGAAAACACAATGGAGCGCGTGAAAAAGATGATGGAATATAATACTAAGTACCCGAAAGAGGCATCACCAAGAAGGAGGACGAAGAAGGAGAACGAAAGAGGTGGAGGCACTGGTTAGTATAAAAGGGTCGAACCACGGTATCTCGTCTGTTTCAATACTCTTAACGAGTCGTGCGGTAGATCACACGTACCATTGATCGCGACGGTCATCCGTGCACGGGACGTTCACGACTTCCACATTGAGGAAGTTGAAAAGGTGGACGAGAAGGGAGAGTGAAAGAGAAATTAAGTAAGAAAAGAGAGGTGAGTCCAACGGAACCAAAGCAATCCTGTATAATTACCTTGGAAATGACTTCGATCGTGACGATGACGAGAACATGCATCAAAGATACATAAAAGGCATCTAAAAAGTTTTTTGGGAAATATTTTGAGTCAAGTGATACTTTGTGCGTCGTCAATAAAGTGATACATCGTATATATTTGATCTTTGTGAATAAGATTGTTAAATCCTATATAGAGTATACGTCATTGATTAAAAAAGTCACTTTTATCGGATGTTATATTGCAAGGACGATGTCATTATTCGGTTACTACTTTCAATTTCATGTGTAACTATCGTGCGAAGATGAATATTTTGTCAAAGAGAGTTAATCGTTAATAACGTATAGGTAGTTAATATATGATTTTTTTGCAGAACAATGAAACTAGTGGCAGTGCTTGCATTGCTATGCTGTCTTGCCATAGGAGCACTGGCATCACCAGTGCCGAAAACCAGCGATAACAAAGCACCGGTTGCGAATACTCTCGTCTCAGGAAGACAAGCGCAAGCACCACCGGCTGCTGCAGATGATGATGACGAAGATGATGACGATGACGACGATGTCGATCTCGATATTACAGGAGATGATGACGACGATGACGACGATGATGATGACGACGACGAAGACGATGATGACGATTATTTGGAACGTTTCATTGAGGATATTTTAGGAGGTAAAATAAAAAAAAATGTATTAAATTTTTCAAGTTGAAAAAAACGAAGTCTAAAGAGGTTTCTATTATATATAGATAGCGGACAGTAATATTTTTGATATGTACTAGATAGTTTGATCTGATCTAAAATTTTGTACTGGAATGATAGTAAAGATTGTAAAAGAAACTGCACCGTTATACAAATATTAGAAATTCACGCGAATAGTATGCCCGATGGAGTTTGTTGACTGTTTACGACTCACTGGTAACGGTACGAGGCGCATCGAACTTGCCCGAATTAACATACATCGACGGCGATCCCAGCTCAGAAAGAATTTCTACGCGCTACTTCTTTCTCATCGACCTACATTCGAGAAGTTGTTCTTAGGAAGTACAAGCACGTTCGAATTTCGATCGTATGACAGTTACGCCAATTTTTTTGCACTTCGTATAATTGGAGAATGTACATAGATGATTTCTAGATAAAATAATCATTCTTTTAAGACCAAAACGCGTTATCGCATGTAGGTCGACTATTCATTTTTGTCTTATCTCAGATAATTACTGAGACTAAAAGAAAACTTCTATAATCGTAGGCGAGGAAGATGACGATGATGACGAAGATGAAGAAGTGAGTCAACCGGCTTCACAAATAACACCTATAGCAGCCTCACCGATACAGTCTGCACCGTCAATAGCCTCGCAATCGATACCAGCGGCAGTTCAAGCTGATTTGAACGCTGCTGCAGCATCCGCGGAGAATACGGCCGAGGAAGTTATTGGAAGTGAACCTACGTCGTCCGACGACGATGCTTACGACGAGGTCGAGGAAACTGGGGACATTGTGCCCGAAGGTCAAGCTGTTGGCCAGGAATCCGGACTTGACGGTGCAGACTCTATTGTAAATCCTGTTGTTCAACCAGCCAATTCTCAAGCTGCAGCGGCACAGAGTGACGATGACGACGATGATGACGATGACGACGATGATGTCGACCTTGATATCACGGAAGACGACGACGATGAAGACGACGAGGACGATGAGGATGATGACGACGACGACGACGATGAGGATGCTATTTCGGACATCACCAGCGCCAGACATGCACGTGAGTTCAAGGGCAAGACCAAGAAACACATTAGTAGACACAAGAGTGCACGCTTATCGCGCAAACGACCTGTAGCATCTTCTTTTTCGGATCGTTCGTCTAACGCTTCCTCTTCCTCCTCTTCCTCTTCTTTTTCTTCTACTACTTCAACCTCTGCCATTTCTCAATCTTCCACACGTTCCATCAAGTCATCCTTCCCATCTTTTTCCTTTTCTTCTTCGACCACTTCGAGAAGCGTTTAAAATGACGCGAGGAAAAAGAGCGATTTTGTAGTGGCAAATGTGAAATATGATTCTCAAATGTGTCTCGATATATCCGATATTTCTCGATAAATCAAAATTAACGAAACAAAGTCGTTACGTTTTCATTCGAAGAGAAGTTTCGTCAAAATCCTGTGAACTTTTAACGAACCGGTACACATTACAATTATAAATTATCTGTTATTTTTGCTTCGACAAAACACGCAAAACACTTTTAGGAGTAGTATTTATTTTTATTTATCTATCATAACATTTTTCTCAAAATCATTCGCTTGTAAAGCGTCATGATACTCGCTTGTTCCCTGTTATTTCATGCCTTTTCTATCCTTTTTTTCATTTATGGCTTTTATAAATTCCAATGTAGTGGGTATTGGGAAAAAGATTTCTGACGATTAATATGTAAATAAATGCCAATGTTTTAAGGTCGTACAAGCGCTTTCTGCGTAATTTCTTGCGTAATATAAGAACAACGAAAAGGTGGAGGCGCCCTTGAATTTCACACTTGTCATTTTAACGCACTTTTGTCAGGACCTAAATCGGACTCTATTACATCCACACAAATTAGTTGAATTCATTACCTATGGCAAATGTGTGTTCATTGATGATCATTAGTCATTATCGAATCGCGGTGTATATTACGCAGAAGATGGAACAAGATTCATTCAAAACTGAAATAAATAGGGATGAAATACTTTGCATTGGTGACGTCACGTCATGTACTTGTTACATATTTTTTCATAGATCAATTGACTCATTATTATATTTATAAATGAAATTACGAAGAAGAGGGATAGCGATTCAATGATGCCATTAATCTGGATTAGAGAGAAAACAATACCGTCATGAGAAAAAGATATAAGAACAATAAAATTGTTGTTATTTTTTATTATTGTTCATTTATCAATAGTTAATAATAAATTCTTTAAATAAATTGAGATCGATGATGGTATCTTCTATCTAATAATTCAAGCACATACACGATTATAATAATCCATAATCGAACTAAGTTTTTGTAGCAAGACATTGTTTAATTCTAAATTGCAAAATACACGATAATTTATTGTTTTTACGAAATTGTGTGTCCCACCTTTTATTTCTTCAATGCCATCTGCGTTTAAAACAATTTAATAATAAGGAATAATGCTTCCTTTATATAAAATCAAGAAATACGTTCGAAAATAAACATTCTGAGAGTATTAAAGCAATGCAATTGTATTACGTGACGTGTCGAACCATTGCTTTAATTTAATCTATGTAGATTCTCGTAATTTTAACTTAAAGTGCCAAAAATCTTTGCTTGCTCTTGTTACACGTTTGCAAAGATTCTTACTATTTAAATCTAGTATCCTTTTGAAAATTGTATTGCTTATGTAGTAGTATCGTAGTGGGTGACTGGACTTGCTTGACATTAATTCTCTTTTTACTTATTCTATCTTTTTATTATTATATTATTTTAACACGAATAGAGAATTACAAATTTGATATTATTAATTGCCCCTGTTAATGAGACATCTTCGAACAACCCCTATATTTCACAATTAATTTATCAACCAAACTCAATTTGCAATAAGAAGCAAACATAATGGATTGGAATTAGTAAGTTTAAATTCGTCCAAAACGCGTGAAAAATAGGGAGATGCTAATGTATGAGAAGTATCAAAGATTCATTACCGGTTATCGGGTTAACCAATTAACTTTCTACGTGATTTCGAGACCGAGTATAACAAAGGTGTGACCGTATTGAAATTTTTTTCCAACTTTCACGAAGCAGCCCGATGACCCAAAAGAGAATCGGGTCAGTGACCCGGAGTATAACACTCTCTACCAAGGCACACAATTGTCTGATTATGACCCTGACCCACACCTGATCGTAGCTTCCTCATCGCCATGTTTGTGCTACTTATTCGTTTTCTTCTCAAATAAAGAAAGAGAGGGAGGAAGAGAGAGAGAGAGAGATAGAAATTATTTTCATCGTATGCGTGTACGTCTATCATAAAAGAAATGGCTACATTAGTATTATTTGGTTTTACTGAGTATATCTTAAAAGTTAATATCAGTAGCAATATCATAACTTATCGTAATTACCGTTAACGAGAGATATAAGCAGAGAGTAACACGCTATACATTAACGAGACTGATCGTTATTAATCAAATGAATGTTTTGATGGATCTTTATAAATTACATACCTATATCTTACATCGTCGAGGTGTTGCATGATCTCGAGGAATGTAGGGGTAAAAAGAAGATCACTGATGAATAACTACGTATATATATGTGTAATACGTAAGAGCGTTTGAAATTATGGCGGCCTTGAATAAACGACGACTCGTCAAAGTTTTCTTGAATCTTGATCTCTTCGTTACGACGAGGTCGAAGAAAGTGACTTTATGTAAGTTCAACGACCGGGGAGAGTTTTTAAGTGAGCACGAGGAAGACGGACGAGTACATACTGTCGCGAGTAGATAGGTCGATAGGTGAAATGGAAGAAGGGAGACCAGTTTGGCCTCCCCGAAGGACTTCGATTTACCGTTATACCCATCGACGATTCAACGATGTTAACTTCGAAGTAGGCTTCGATCATCACCGTCACTTCCTTCCAAGGTAGCTAGCTAGAAAAGAATGTGCTGACGGTTTCCCTTCATTAAAAAGCAAACCTGGTAGAAGCTCGTTCTCGCAATGCATTCGGCGGATATGCTTCTTTCCTGGTCAATGACCTCATAGAAATACTCCGGAAAGATGACCTCATAAAAGTACAGTCAAGGCCACCCTCTCGATAGTTCCAACATAACGTACACGTTCCATTATATTCTTTCATTATTTTTTCTTATATAATTGTACTGAATACGAAACAAGTATTGAAGATACTGTGACTGAAGTATTATAAAGTGAAATTGATCAATCATATATCATTTTCTCTTTTTAATTTTAAAAGAGTAAAAAAGAATCTTCCGTACGAAATTTTAGATGATTTGGAGTCGGAACCCAGCAGTTATGTACCAGCCATCTATGTTGCGAAATACAATCATTTTGTAGACAACATTCTTGAGAGGATTAATAAAATTTTAAGCATTAATTACGATCCAGTGACGGTCAAATTAACTAATCCAAACTTGAACTCGAAATCGAATAAGAAGAAAAACAAATCTAAAAGTAAAAAAAGTAAATACGGTTCGAAAAAGAGTGCTTCTGGGTTGGTCATACATATCTCCGAAAATATAAACAATGAAGAGTTGAACGATGTACAGGTATAATAACTAATAGAAACTTTTAGTTTCTTTTTCTTTTTTTTTTTTTTTTGAAAAGAATTATGTTTATATAAAATCGTTGAAATTGATGAAATTTATTTTCTATTCAGAAAATGACAGATTCTTACAAAAACTCGCCCATAGCTACAACAACTTTGGTGGATATAGAATTACCAACAACGATGTCGACTCTCGGATCATCTGACACTGCCATTGTACAAAATCGTATAAGAAATGCCAAACGAAAATCATCTAATTCTCCAAATAAAAAATCAAATCGTAACAAGACGAAGTATCGAAATAAAACCAAAAATTCTACAAGCAGTAGTAACAAAAATAAGGTAAGTATTTTAACAAATTTTTTTAACCTACGTGCTTATGAATAAAGATCATGGTATGTAATATCAAAATGGCGCCATGTTTTAGGCCAAGGCAAGGGCAATTTTATATGGACTTGCTTCACTTCAAAGATCAGGAGATGTCTCGGTAAATATGATGAGCGATCATACGACTATCAAAACGAAATTTACCTTGGGACCTTTAATACTCAAAGTTGAAAAAGAGTTTGGTAGGGCTGCGAAGAAAGAACTTAGAAGTGCAACTGCTACCACAGCAGGAATGTCTGGTAAACTGAGTCTTCGTGTGATGCACGGAGGTGCTGCCACGTTACATTCCATTCGTGTTTTACAACCCAAACAGGTTAATATTTAAACTAGCTTACTAAGAATTTATAAAATTAAACATGACGTTTAATCAACGTAATTTTATTTTTAATTAGGTTCGTATTGAAAGCGCGGATGATCACGATAGAACAAGGGAATTCGTTTGGAGAAGATCATCTCATATTGCTCATTTAGTATCTCAAAAACTTTTAACAGCTACAAGATCAATGTTACGACCTCCACCTGTCCCAGCACTTGCTGCTTAAATCATTGAATCATATTTGATCTAAATGAAATCATTATAAGTGCCATAACAATGGGTTCAATTCATCGTTTCGTGTTATTCCATTTTATGGTACACGCTCTTTGTTCTTGAATCATGGCTTTATCGATTTGAATCAATGAAGAATTATTTGCTTATTCTTTTTATGTCCTTATAAAAAAAGTACGTTTTCAAAGATCTTTAAAAAAATGGCAAAAAGAAAGTATAAGCAATATGATTTCATTTTAGATCAACATTTGTTTTCTTTAATATGTTTATAATTATTTATTTATTTTTATTATTTATTTAAAGTAGCACCAATTTTATATTGCAATTATTTTTATATTACTTGAAATATTGCGGAGAATATATGTTTATACGAAAAAAAAAGAAGTAAACTAGTAAAATTAAATTAATAAATTACATTTTGCGTTAAGTCAAATAAAAGATTAAATATGAGTTTCTCTATTTATTTTTCTACTTACATAAATCAGTTTGATGATTTTTGGTAGATTTTGGAAGATGGACAAATTTGACATTTTTTATGTATTTCGACGTTTTTAAAACATAATAAATCGATCGGTGATGGTCTGTGTTCTTCGTCTCCCATCCAGTATTTTTTAATTGATGCAGAATCCTCACCTAAATCATACTGTAAGTCCATTGCCTATATATATATATATATGATTAAGTTAGAATCTTAATTTTTCATCAATTTATTTTCTTTATATGAAAATGTTATACTTACATTGAATAATTGTAACCAAGCTACATGCGAACAATGAACAACAAATGAGTAAACTGCTTGTTCAAAATACAAATTGTAAATTGCATTCATCGTCGAAGAAATGATTTCCTTTAAAATAGAATTTACAATGAAGGAATTACTCTCTTCTTCAAAAATAACCTGCCATTTAGATTCGGATATTTCAAAAGGAACAGTTGCTTCAAGCTCATTGGTAGAAATTTCGTTAGTTTTATTCTGTCCTCGCCAATTTTTATTTAATTTCTCTTTCATTATTATTTGTTTAATTATCTTAATAAATTAATTTTTGATTAATCGACATTGAAATTGTAGATTCCAACGATCATGAAATGTAACATTAATGAGAGTCGACGTTTTATTTCATATTTCCCGCGTAATTCATTAGACGCACGTTATTCAAAATTTCAACTAATGTTGACCTTCTATCGTTTGCATGTTATCAATGAATGACTTTTTAGTGTGTAATGAATAAAATTAAAAAAACAAATGCGTTATATAGCTAGCATCTAACATCGTATATTAAGAAAGATAAAACGTTTTTCATAGAAACAATGCCAAACGAGATCAACGATCATGTAATATATTTCCATTTTTTAAAGATTTATTCTTACTGAAATTGTACGCTAAAAATTCCCTGAGGTCTTTTTTCGATCTACGATATACATGGGTTATGACTTTGAGTTCATGATTCGTGTTTCATTGTATATCGCGCTTTATTTCTTATAAACGAATGGTGCAGGATAAAAGAGTTTTACGCCGTAGCAGTGTTTTGTTCGAAGAAATGGAATTGTCGGCCGATGGGAGAACCATTAAAAGCTTTGAAGATATACGAGTAAATTTAGATGAAGATTGCCGTATCTGTTTACGAAGGTGTAACGAAGCATGTCAACTGTTTCAGAACGACAAAGGCTTTTCTCAAAAGCTAATGGCATTTGCTGCCGTACAGGTTAGATTTGTCACATCGTGAATTTAAATATGTTGATTCTTCCGAAATTCGCTTGATTTACTTGTACTTTTACGCATCTCTTTCGCAGGCATAAAAGACAAACATGTCCAACTAAAGTAGAAGTTTAAAGTTTATATGATCTCATCAGAGTCGAATTAAAAACACTATAATACAGAGATGAAGCATTTTAATTCCATCTTTCCTGTATATGTGTGTGTGTGCGTGCGTGCGCGGCGTGTGTGTACTATATCAATATTTTATTATTTTATGTACATTTTTACAGTTCTTAAATCCATAAGAGATGCAATAGTTTTCAATTTAGCATGATGGAACAATAAAATATGTATGCCAGAATAATATTTTTTAAGTGTAATGTATTTCTTATTATTTTGCATCGAATACATTAATTCTGTTTTAAGTGCGGTACTTTACATATATATAATACATATGTAGAAGATTTAAGCAATTTCGGCAGGTAGAAGACAGATCAGTTGCATATAAATATATGGAATTATACATTCATTTAGAAAGTATAATTATTTTGTTTATTACAGGTAGAAGAAGGAGATGGATTGCCATCCGTAATATGTTATCATTGTTCTCAACTTCTTGACATGTCCTATAATTTTCAATGTCAGATACAAAAAGCAGATATAAAATTACGTGGAATATTGAAACTTGGATCATGTACAGCAAAAGATATTGAAAGTGTATTGAAAGTTGATAATTTTTCTGATATTATCTCAAATACAATATTAAATAAAAAAGTTACAGATAATATTAATAATGATGTTAGAACGTGCAGTAACACTACCAATGAACCATCTGTACAACTTGATGTACAAAGTTTTTCCACTGATCAACATGTCTTTACTTCTGAAATAATTAATGATAATATAGAACCCAATGACAAGTGCAATTCTATAATTGTACTAGAAAATAAACAAAAATCATATAAAGTTGTAGAAAATGTAAAATTACCTCAAAGTTGTGAAAAAATTACAAATAAGTCAAATAATGTAACATGTCATTCGCCTAGCTTAATTACAGAAACAAACTGTGTTAAAGAGGATTTATCCAATGAAAAAAATTTATCAGAAAGTGATGATAATTTTATTAACCAAAGTACTGTTAGCCGAGAACAAATATTTAAAACTGAAATAAAAGATGAGTTACATTTAGAAGAATTATCCTATAATACATTTGCGGAAAATTCATCCAAAAATATAAATATTCAAGAAGAAGGAAAACCTATTGATAATTGTAGCGATGATGAGGAAAAACCTTTAATTAGCAGGACTTCAAGGCAGAAATGTCCACATTGCATTAAATCATTTGCTACACGTTTAGCTTTGCAAAGACATATGATAGTACATAAGCACAAAACAAAATTACGTTATGTTTGTTACATATGTGATAAACAATTTTCAAATATTGCAAAATTAAAAAGTCACATTTTCAATAGACATGATACACATGAAAATAATAAGAAAAGAGAGAAAGAGAACAGTGAAGATAAAAATGTACATTTAAAAACAGGACATCTTGATAGTAATTGTAATAATTCCATCGAAAATACTAAAACTGAAAAAAGAAATTGTAAATTTACATGTAAAGTTTGTTCTAAACAATTTACATATCAAAAATCTTTCTTCACCCATGCTAAAAGTCATCCAGAATATAATTCTGAAGATTTAAATGATTTTTCTAGTGAAACCGGAACTCAATTAAATGAAATCAAAAGTAAATCATTACTGAAACAAAGTGAGTCAGATGATGGAAATAATGATGATATTGATGATATCGATAATGACGATGACAATGATAATGATAATGATAATGATAATTTACCAATGGAAAGTCCTCAGTGTACACAGTGTGGAAAATTATTTGCAACCAAAAGAAATCTTAAAAGGCATATCTCTACTCATAGTGGTTTGAAGTACAATTGTTCGACTTGTGGAAAAGGATTTTCAAGAATAGATAAATTAAAGGATCATGAACAATCAAAGCATAAGAATGAAATATTTGGTAACTCGGAAGAAGAAAATGAAGATGACACAGATAATGAAAATAAAGTTAATGGTGGTTCTAATGATCGAAAAAAGGTAATATCAAAAATGATTTATACCTATGGACGTTAATTAAAATATATCATTAACAATAAGAAATATAAAAAAATCTTCACATTAGTATTTCATTGGGAGTAATGTTATATTTAATTTCTTATAGGGTAGACATAATAGGCCACATAAATGTGCTATCTGTCCAAAAGCATTTGCTCAACAACAGTCTTTAGCTAATCACATAGAAAGGCATAAACGTGCTAAAGATAGTCAAAAACGATTTTTGTGCGAAGTTTGTAGCAAATGTTTTGCTCAAAGTGGTTCACTGGTTGCTCATATGCGTACTCATACTGGCATTAAACCATATGTGTGTAACGTCTGTAGCAGAGCTTTCACTAAAAGCACATATCTACAATTACATTTAAGAACTCATAGTGGAGAAAAGCCTTATATTTGTCAATATTGTAGTAGAGCATTTGCTCGTGCTAATACTTTAGCTAGGCATATAACGATGCATACAGGAGAAGCTAAATATCACTGCCAGATTTGTACCAAGTCTTTCAGACGATTAACTTCATTAAATGAACACACGTATACGCATACTGGTCAGAGACCATATGCATGTAAAATATGTACAAAAAGATATAACAATGCAGGTTCTTTGTATGCACATACAAAGAAATGTAAAGCTCAGCAGTTGTCTAACTCGACAACAACTTTTACTCTTCCAATGGATAATACTTTGCAACAAAATGGTGGACCTACTCCACAGGTTTTAATCTATTCTCAAAGAAAACTAGTAGAGGATGGTAGTATTGGTCAAGTTACACCATCTGCGCAATACATGATTGCTAATGTACATAATCAAAAAGCCTTATCTACAAATATTATGCAACCATTTACGGTTGAGGATCCAAATGTATGTACAGTCAATTCTAAACAGTTTAAAAATCCTTATTATTCTATATACCCAAATGTATAAGATATTCTACTAAAGTATATTTAGTAAAAAATGTATAATTATATATCAATTTGATTGATTATCTATTTTTAAGATTTAAATGAAAATTAAAGTCTGATTGTAGAACATTAGAATGCAACAGTATTTGACAAAAGGAACAAAGACTTATTAAAGTGTTAAGAAATTAAGTTTGTCCACTTGGTCAATTGAAATAAACTTTCATAAACATCTTTGAATAAGATTCTAGTTTTTAAATATTACTGAAAAGTCAAGTCTTCGTATCCAGTTATAATGAAATAAAATAAAACTTTATTATTGTAATATAAACATTTTAAAAATTTACTATAAATTTCGAAGAATTTCAGGTTGCGAACATCACAAATTTCAAATCACCCGCGCTTACATCGTTATTTTAAAATATATAACATCGTCCAATCATAAGCAAAATCTTTTTATCTTTACATACGATTTTTATATAGTTCATTTATTTATCTATCTCTGTTGCATGTGTATACGTATATATTCATATATATGTGCGTGATTTGTGTCTATATATGTATAGATCAACATTTTTTAATTTTATATTTATTAAAAAGTTATAATTTTTTTTGAATTGAAAAAGACCTATTATTTTCATGAAATATTTATTTAGATGATCTACATATTTTTGACTAATGTATTCACAAGTACAAGGTGTGTATTGTAGATTAGAAAATATTAGAAATTGCTCGAAGCAGAAAAATTCTTATTTTCTAGTACTTTCAACAGGGCCAATAATATTAGCTCCTATATATTTTCATTGAATTCATGAGATATAGCCTTAAATTAAAATGAATACGACAGAATTGTAGCTTCAGGAAATACTTTCGAACGCCATCTTGCCTCTTAACTGCTAAATAGTTGTTCTGTGAATGCGTTTGTCATAAGTGGATTATGTTATTTTCTTCTATATTTGAGTTGTAATTCTATAATTGTATTAAATTTTAAGTGATCGACAAGGTGAGGGAATGCGAACTGTTATAAACGATCGTTGTTTCGCAAATTAATCAGGATACTTTCTGTTTGCTCACATACGAACGAACGGCTGTGGCATATCATGAAACGTAGGAGTCGTTCTTTAGTGTAGGCTATTCTAATCTTTTCTAAATCTTAAATTCCATAATAATAGACTATAAATCCTCGTGTATGAAGGAATCAGTGGTTTTCTTTATAAGAAACATCATTTTTTAATAATAACAGATATCGGTATTAGTTTGAAATGTAATTTTATAATTCGGAGAAAATCAGAACATTCGGAGATATCTTGCACTTCATACATCGTCTAGTAATTTGAATAGAGACAAGGAATAAATCGTGTTTTGGTTGATGGTCATGCACGAACGATAGTGTGCAGCAGACTATTGTGCGCGAATGATGACGTTTTTCCTTGAAGAAGTACGCATAGAAGATTGTTTCCTGTTTGTATGACGTTTGCTGCTTTCATAAGTCTATTGGATCAACACTAATTACGGTAGCAGCAGCCGAACGAAGTATTGAAACACGCGAGTGACACTTAATAGTGAGAGGTCGTAAAGAGAAGAACCTTTTTTTTATATTCGATACTAAGTACGTTCTACGTTGATACTTCAGGTATAGCATGATAACTTTCAATGTAGGTAAATGTAGAGATTGCTTCATGAACAATATATATATATATATATATATATATATATAATATATATATAATTCTATTACGATTTCTATAATCTTATTTGACTATCGATCTCGTATTTTATTACATTATTTTTAGGTTTCTCTCAATTCGTAACATTCCTCATTTCGTATTATTTATTTCTTTTTATTCACTCCAAGATATATTATGACAATCAATACTTTCATGGTCAATATTTATAATACTGTTAGTGTAATCGTGAAACCTTGCGTTAGATCTCAGGTCTAGACTCATATAATTATATATTCTTTCCCTAAAGTTGTATACATACAGTTCTATTTTCAAGAAAGTTTAAATGTAACAAATATATACATATATATATTTAATAAGTAAATTACTTTTATAAACCTTTCATTAAAGAAAAGTATCTATCAAATAAATAGTTGAAAATAGTAAAATGGTATTTAATGATTAATATCAATAATACTAGTTATTTTAAATTAGAATACGTTTTTGAGAAGTAGTATATTTTGCTAACATTGATAAAAAAATTTTTGAACTGGTATTGCTATGATAAAAGATCTAATTAAATATAAATATCACTTGAATTTAGGTTATATCATATTCTATAAAGTATAATATTAATAAAATTATATCATTGATCATTTTTGCAATAAAACTTTTCGTCATACGCCTTATAAAGATATAAGATTTTAATCATCTTTTGTTATAATACATATACACATATATATGTTATGATAATATTCATCCACAAGATAGTTTTAAAGATAAGATAAGATGGAAATAACTGTAATTCTTAAGTGATAAAGAATTTTTTTTATTCCAGAAAGGTAGCAGTTTTATAAAGGAACGGTCTAATTTTGTTATCCAATGTAAGTAAATCTTAATTACAAAAATAGTTATTTGAATGTAAGTTAGTTTCTTCATAATCAAATGGGCTGGTGATGTACTGATTTTTTCTCTATCTCTACTAAATATACAATCTATCAAGGAATTAAGTAAGTTTTCATACTCTCATCTTAAATTGAAAAGTTGTCATATTGCTTAGCCATTTATAAAATTTAATGTTATTATAAATATAGTCAGAAATTTGAATATGTATAAGAAAAGAATTATTTATTTTCATATATTATTTGTAATATATTTATATATTGTTCTCTGCCTAAATATATGATTTTACTCAAAATTCTGACTATGAGAATAACATAACATAAATTATACAATTGCTAGAACAAAATTAATTGTTTTTATGATAAAGTTTTATATGAGACTACATTTGCATAATCACTTCAAATGTTATTCCAAATATTTAACATTCATTGAAAACACTAATGTGTATATATATACACATATACATATTTTCTTGTAAATTTATGGTTATGTGAAATAAAATTTATAATTACTCTTTTGTTAATAAGTAGAGATAGCAAAAATGGTCCTGTCTGATTTATAAACATATTCAATTTATTTAATTTTAAGGAAAGAGATTTATTAATCAGAGTTGTTATGGCATGTGTCATATTCTATTGTAATATATCAAATATTTTACAAAATACTTTTCCTATTTATTTGATTATACTATAGTACTATAAGTAGATAAAAATTATAGTGGAGAGATTATGTATGTAGTACAAACAAATCTTTTTTCTTGTCAATTGATATATATTTGTATTGAATGTAGATGATATTTCACATGAAATGAAGCCAGAAAGTACCTGCAGCTATATTTTTAATCTTTTATATAAATGAATATAGGTTGTGCCTATTTAAACATTTGCAAAATAAAATGCTAATAGGAGTAAGTAATGCATAAAACTGTTTCATAAATAGAAACTAAATTCTTTTTTATTTGTATATTATTTTTTTCTCTAATGCTATTTTTAGGAAATGCACGATCATAAAGTATATTTGTTCAATATATATTTGTTATTACTATATCTAATTTATTTATGATGTTCAGTATAATGGAGTAGGAGACATTTATTGTTACCTGCAATATTTATTTGCATAATAATCTTATCTTATTTGAAATGAAAGATACACATATATTATTAATTCTTCAAGTGTTTAAATATGGAATAACATTGGATTGTTTGTGAAATACAATTTATATATTAAATAATGTCATACTTATTTATGAAGCCATCTGATAGTTTAGGGTTTTATTCTGATTTGGAGAATTTGGGAGTTTTCTATATTTCTGGACAAGACGTAGTTTCATCAACACCAGCGGCGAAACTTGACATGCCAGCAATGGCTATGCAAAAGGTAAATTTTTGAAACAGCTTCAACCATTGATTTAACAAGTGTTCGCACTTTAACAATCAGTGCAATATGAATCTAAATAATATTAGTGAAAATATGTCTAAAATAATTTTAACTTATTATAAGTGTGTAATAAATTATGATATTTATACTTTACTAGTTAAAGATAATTCACGAAGTATTTTGATTTGTATTTTAATGTCAAGTGTACAATTATAGTGTTATATGATAAATACTATGAGTGAGTATTTAACATAAAAATTATGCAAGTCAGTATTGCATTGGATATTATTTCTATGTAACAAAATTATGATAATACTGATCTGCTCAATAATTGTTAAGTTTTTAGAATAAAAGATGCCTGATAAGGCATTTAAGAAAATTGTATAATAATTCATATATTTATTGTCACATATTAACTTAATAATGAAGTATAGTGTCTAAATATATTAGGTATAGTTTTACTTTTATTTATTATATTTTCTTCTTTTTTATATTTTTTTTATTATTTTGCATATCTAATATAGAAGGTGTTGTGTTAAAACCATTAAGCTTATTATATTATATATCTCCTATAATTTATTTAGTTTGCCTATCTTACTCCTAACTGAACTAAGTTTTTGTAGAAATATGTTGAACAAATGTAACTTCAATTGAACAATAATATATAGGTGGTAATACTTTATACAACCTTAATTTTGTAAGGTGCAAATATTTTAATTATTCTTGTGCTTATTTTTTGTGTACTTACCAGCATGGCTTTCCTATATAACAGATGTCCATATTTATTGTCAACAGTTTTTAACCTTTTTAAAATTGTTTATGCATATTTAATATAATCATATATAATTTACACACATACACATATATATGTATATATATATATATATATATATATATATATATATATATATATATATATATACATATATATATATATATATATGTATGTGTGTGTGTGTGTGTGTGTGTGTGTGTGTGTGTGTGTGTGTGTGTGTGTGTGTGTGTGTGTGTGTGTGTGTGTGTGTATATATATATATAATTTACATAACTTATAGAATAATATTTTTATATTTCACAGATTATATTTTAATTTTATTTACGCTAAATTGTTTAACTTTTATTTATAAATTTTTATCTAGACTTACAGATATAACTACTATTTATTTACAAATTTATGAAGATGTGATAATAAGTATGGGCTTTACGAAAGATCGCAAATTTTATTATTAATTGGTAAGCAATAATACTAATTTTTAGATGAGAAGACAAGGCCAAGACGTCATGCAAATGAATCTAGCAGGTATAAGGCGAGATATTGTAAACCTTGCTCATAATTATAGCAATGCACAGGTAATATTTTTGCTTTTATCTTAATTTTTAGAATATTAAACTGTTAATGTAATATTACATCAACAGATTAGTTGAAACAAATATGGATCATATTAATTACTTTACAGAAAGCTGTAAGAAAAGCTACCAGTAATGATCCTTGGGGTCCAAGTAGTACTCTTATGGCAGAAATTGCTGATTTGACATATAATGTTGTGGCCTTTACTGAAATTATGCAAATGTTATGGAAAAGACTCAATGATCATGGTAAAAATTGGAGACATGTTTACAAAGCTTTGGTTCTTTTGGAGTACCTTATCAAAACTGGTACAGAAAAAGTTGCACAGCAATGTAAGGAAAATATCTTTGCCATTCAAACATTGAAAGGTAATAAGACAGGAAGCTATTTTATATAGACGTTTATGTCAGTTTTTTTAATTTATATTGTTTTTATATTTGAATAATGAATAATTCTATACTATTTTGTAAGATTTTCAACACATGGAAGGACATAAAGATCAAGGTATTAATGTGCGAGAAAAAGCAAAACAGTTAGTGGCCTTATTAAAAGATGATGAAAGATTAAAAAATGAAAGAGCTAGAGCATTGAAGGCCAAAGAGAGATTCGCTCAAACAGTTAGTGGTTTTGGAAGTGATGGTTTAGATACCATGTCACCTGTAAGCAGTGATGTAAGTTTTATTTGGATTATAATGACTTTACAATGAAAAATAAATAAATAAATAAATGTACATTAATACATTGTTTCAGTTTCAAGATTGGGAGCCTTGCAATTTAACCGAATCAGCATCACGACGTACGAGTACATTTTTATTAGTCATAAATTTGACATTTCATTTTGGTATCAGTTGTGGTGAATTTAAAGTAAATTTCATTAAAGAAATGTTTAAATGATCGTCATTACAGATACATATTTCTTGTTCATTATAATTCATAAAAGAGAAAAAATTTAATCCATATATATACACTTCTAACAAAATTTATATATTTCTGAAATAGCTGAATTAGAAGCAGCTAGACCACAAACAGTGGGTGAAGAAGAATTACAACTACAGCTAGCACTTGCTATGTCAAGAGAAGAAGCAGAACAAGAGGAACAACGACGGCGAAGTGACGATGTTCGACTACAATTAGCACTTAGTCAAAGTCAGCAGGACTTCAAGTATGTGTAATTACTTTTATGAAATGTTCATGTTGTATGAAGAAAAAAATATTAAAAATAATATTTGTAATTTTTAGAGCACCACAAACTGAAAAGCAAAGTCATATGCTTGATCTACTAGATGTAAATCTAGGTGAAGCAAGTGGCTCTTCTGCGCAGAATGATCCTTGGAGTATTCCAGTTACAGCTCCACCTCCAAGACCTCAGGTACTTCATGCTATAATACACACATACAGTAATATGTGGTAAAAAAAGCACTTTTAAAGTAAAGTTAATAGTATGTACATACATAACATTAGAAAATTATTAAAGAACAAATGTGATATTTTTTAAATATATAAATATTTAAATTTTCCAAAGAATTTTGTTCTTTTAAGTTAAAATATGTTTGGTTGTGGAAAAGAAGTAAATAATTGTTTTTTTTATACACTAAAAATTTGTGTATAGTTTACTTATATCATTCAAGTACATTGACTTTGGGTTCATGTTATATATATCTTCATGGCATGGTAATGCAAATCATATACTTTTTGCATGTTGCAAATCAGTCTTTGGATTTGTCTCAATTTCGTAAGTGTAAGGTATGTTTAACGAAAGTAAATAGGCTGATGTAGTAGATTTTGATTTATCAAAAGACAAAAAGAAAGAAAAAATAATAAATGATTATAATTTTTTTTTTATTTGATTTTATAGACTCAAATTGATCCTTGGAGTGTACCAACAACAAGTAATAATTCACCTGCGATAGATCCATGGGCTCCTGTTACATCTCAAAAGCAGGGTAAAAAAGCAGAGTCTAAAAAGTTTTTGATAATATATTCATTTCTATTTTATGCTTATATTATTGATTAGTTATTATGATTATTTGTTTCAGTTGTTGCTAACGATCCATGGAAAACACCTGCTCCATCTCCAGCAACAATAGCGACTCCTCGCACAGCAGATCCTTGGTCGCCAATGCCATCTGTTAATGAGTTAGAGACATCTAAAGTAGAGGTAATATTAACTTATTTTTTGATTGTTACAGAAAAACAGGGTTACTTTATTAAATAATAATAAAATAATATATAGGCTCGTCAAGATAAAATATTATCTACATCTCCATCTTTCAATAATCCAACCCTGACTCAAAATATTGGTTTTGCGGCACAATCACCACAAAACATCGGTTTTAATTTACCAAATTCCTCAAATGCTGCCTTTGGTACCATAAGTAATGGCTTTAAGGATCCTGGCTCTACTTTTAATAATTTTCCCTCTCAAACTCATGGTAGTTCCGCTGCAAGTCCATTGAGTGAGCTTGATGAATTTGACGTAATCAGTCAGAGGAACAAACTTGGAGCTGGCTCACAAACTACAAATAATGGTAATTATACAATTCTATAATTGCCATTATAAATAACTTTTACTTTTTATGATGTATGTAATATATTTCAGGGGCTACATTGTCTTCAGATCCATTTGATCTAGGTGGTATAGGTGAATCTCTACCACAAAGCACTGGTGCAATAAAAAAGACACCACAATCTTTTCTTGGTGAAAATTCTGCTCTTGTAAATTTGGATAATCTTGTTAGCACCTCTGCGATTAAAACAGTAACTCCAACACCAACAGGTAATAACATATTTGAACTATGTAAATAATTCATGAACACGCTTCTTTTAAATTATTCATAAAATTGCTTTTATATAATCCACATACAAATATACTTTCAGGTAATTAAAATCATATGAAAAATTAATATTTTACTTCATAACACATTCTATGTCTGCAAAATAGCATTTCATTGGAACTAAATTCGTGAGTATTAACAAACTGACGAATAATCGTACGAGTGCATGATTTAAGTTTGTCATCATGTTAATATGAGTTTAATGTTTGTATTTTAATAATTTATACAATTTCATACATCAAAACTTTGGCAAATTTTAGTTTTCTTATGTTTTTAAGAATTTAATTTATTTTATAATTGAACAACAATCGATAATTTTATTTTGCATGCATTTTTTTATAAAACCAATATTTTATTTATCATGTAAATCTAATATGTATCAGCAGACTTGAAAGTGTTATAAATATTAATTAATAATATTTAACATTATTGATAAAAAGCAAGTGTTTAGCAAAGATGTTTCACATTTTATCGTGTCAATTTTAACTCCTTAGTAAATATTAGTATCATAAGGATCTATCATTTCTTATTTGTGTTAATATCTTATATTTTCATTTAATATGATCTCATTTACAGTGCCCGTATCATATTCAGCAAATCCATTTGCGACAACAGCGGCACCATCTCATGCCCCAATTAACCAGATTCGACAGGACCCTTGGGCTGTAAATACTAATGCTAAAGCTAATCCATTTTTATCGTAGCCTGATGAAAACTATTGAAAAGTTAGCTGAAACTGCTATTACTGCTGCGAATATAATAGTATTTAAGATTTTATTAGTAACCCTGTACGGTATAAGTTTAAATTTAGAGTAAATTATGATTTGAGTTGCAGATGCAGAATATAGAAGAAGCGAGCAATAGAGAAAAATTTTATTGTTGATAACTAAAACCATTATTGATACTATCAAAATGTTTTAAGTAAAAAATCTAATTATTAACAAACTTTTATGATTGCTGTTTATATTTATTCATAATATTTTCCATAGCATGTTGTGTAATGGTTAGTTATAAATGATTTTATTGTGGCTATATCATTTGATAAATTATTTCACAAAAGAGTTTGAGTGCTAGAAGTAAAAAAGTAATATGATATAATATTTTAACTTGAAACACTTAAAAACTCCTAAGGTAATAACTAGATTTTATACATACTCTTTTCATACACAGAATATTTTTTAAGTATGGATTCCTTCTCAGATAAAAATTGCTCATCGATATATTCTTTGGATAAAAATGTAAAATAATAATGATATTGAGATCATTTCATTTATTTTGTATTTATATACGTGTTTTCTATAGTAAATGAGATCGTGAGACTGTAATCGTAATTTGCAAAAATAGATTATATCGAACAGGGTTCAGTTTAAGCCAGTCTTGAATGTTATATGGATTATGATCTACAAAATTCATATTGTGGCTTGCTTTTTAGCAATAAGAAATTAAGAATACAAATAGTGCCTGTGTTAAAGATGTGTGCGCATTTATTGTTAAATATGATCAGCCGTGTGTTAATAATTTTGTACAATACGTCTAATACATCACACAGTACTTGTTAAAAATAACCGAAATCATCATGTTCTGTAATCATGGTAATATACATCAGTTTTTATATTTTCAAGCTTTATACACCTTGATTGATGACTAAATATACATGTCAAGTATACTGTATATGATTCCAGTATGATGATAATGGCATACATCTGTTTTGTGTTAAGTAGTCTTACAAAAAATAAGAACTAATCACTGATATTGAAAGTAAAACGTTAAAGCAACCAGTTGCAGGTGATTGTTAGTATAGCAATTGTCAGGCAATTTTATAACTACAAGAATTTGCAAATTTGTTATGATGAGAATATATATTTATTCATTTATTCTATCCTTACAATGTGATGCAATTTGCGTTTCCTTACGCATTAAAATATTTACTATTGTACCTTAATTCATGTAAAACAAATTATAAATATGTTATGCTATACTGTTCCACGATCAAATTCTTTTCTTTGAAAATTCTATGAAAATAAGTTATCATTAATATTGATGTGGAAGTTTTTTTTAATACTTAACCATATAAGTTTTTGCAGAAGAATTTGCTGAGTTACATTAAAAATATATTATTTATTTTTTTTTTATAATAATTTAGTTGTGTCACAACAGTACATAGAGAACCAATATTGTTATTTAATTTAAATAAGAAATAAAACGTAAAAATGTTTTTATTAATATCTGTATATAGACATAGATTGTTTTATGATTTTTACGTTTAATTAATCATACTTTTAAGATGGCATTCCACTTTTGTGTGAACTTGGCATTTCTTTTTCAAAAACTATGATAAGACATTTTTCTGATTTTTCACAAAGATGATACATTTTTTGAAAATGTATGTTACAAATTGGTAAAGCATGCTAAGTGCAGAATTATATTATAAATGACTTATTTTAAATAAGTCAGAAATACTTGCATGTTGCACAGATTTCTGATTTTTAATTAAATAATATTATTATGCTATTCAACATTAAGTTAATAATTTTTATTAGTATCGGGCAGTTTTAAACAAATTTGCTTGTACCATAGAATTTGTATATTTAATATCTATTTTTCCAGAAGTTCGTTAAAAGATGAAGTATTCATACAATGTTTTAAAAATTATTTTGAGGAAAGAACTATGAAATTCTTTTCAGACAATATTAAATGTTTTGAATTGAACAGGCGTACCGTAATTATAACATTTATATATATCTATATATACTGTTTAATTTATGATTCTTCATCTTTACAATGAAATTCATAGAATTTGATATAGAGTATTTATGTTATGCTTGTTTTATCAAACAATTCGAATATAACTTCATTTCTTATGCAAGCACTGGATTATTTTTTAGTTCTAGGGCTACAGTAAGTTTAGAATACTTCGAAGAACAATTATGAAAAAAATATATTATATATTTTAGGAGATTATTATATTATTAATATTATAAAATAAATAAATGTAAAAATTTCTAAGTTTTCTCAATAAATAAATAATTTTAACTTTTTCCACTTTTCTTTATAAAACATTCTATGAAATGCTTTACAAAAACTTATTCTTGGCAAGTCAACTTAATTTATTTATTATTATCTCAGTCTTTCTAAAATTAAATCTTAATTAAATATTAACAATAATACTTTATATGTTTGTATAATATTAGGTAAAATAAAAACATAATGCATGCAATATCAGTAGTTATATATAGATATTATAAATATTAACTGTTTGTAAAAAATTTATATGAAATAGATGATTGGATATATAATAATGTATACTTCTGATTTATTACATACATAAAATATTATTTTAAAGAGAAGCTTCCACAGAAGGACTTGTTATTGATGGCAGAAAATAGGATCTTACTTGGCTATGTAATTGTGCTACTTCTGGATCTTCTCGTTCTAATGTTCTAATCAATTGAGCAAATTGTACAGTACCTATATACATACATATGATAAGTAATGTATATATTCTATTTATAATTAGTTATGTTATTAACTACAAACCTTCTCGTCCTTCTAAAAATCCATAATTCTTAATAACATCCATTTGTATTTGAGTTACAATTGGGAATACAAACTGCATCATTTTTAACATTTCATTTCCGGAATTCTCTTTCACTTCTGCAAGTTTTTGAATATTTTGGGGTGTATTTAAAGCTGCTAAAATATCAGTCAATGCAGCTATAATGAAAAATTATAAAATAAAATATTAAAATATTTGTATACTGTAAATAATAAGTAATATTGTAATACCTTTCGCAGTTTCTGCTGTGAAATCAGGTATGCTTGTCATTGTGAAAAATTAACAAATATGTTCCATCTATTCTATACTTTCAAAATGAATATTTACAATTCACTATATGAATACTAACAAAAAAGTAAATATCTATAACCTGCTTTGTGAGAATACAGTCTACTAACTGCTACTAACACATAAAACTATTGTGAGAGATAAGGTAGGTACAATCAATAATAATGTTTAGGTTAAAAATGTATTTACACTAACGACCCCTATATTCTAATTTTACATTCATTTTAACGGTTTTCTCGAACCTATGGAACTTCTAAAATATTATGCTCTTTTTTTTTAATAATTTCATTATTTAATTCTGTACTTGTTCTTTGTTACCCCTATACAGTAAAGTAAATAAATATTCAAAAAACGCAATATAAAATATTCAATAAATGCAATATTTTAAGGATTTAAGCTGCTCACTAATCCTGCTTTTATAATGGTTAACGCCAAAAAAGATTCCAGACATAATACTTGACCAATTTTTATGAACAAGGTTAATTTTAAAGATGAAGGTTCAAACGAGAAGAGAGAGTCAGCTTTTTCAAATTTTGTAAAAATCTTTTTTCTATACATAAATTAGTTTAGAGAAAATAACAATTTTTGACACGATATTTTTCAAAGAAAATAAAGCTTTTTCAAAAATTTGAACAAGCTGATTCGTTGTTTAAATTTTTATTATTTAAATAAAATCTTATTCATCAAAATCAGCCAAGAATTATGTTTGCAATCATACCTGGCGTCAATGCTGTTTCTGACAATTTTTGTGAATAAGTTTCATATAGTGGCGCCTCTTGAAATCTGCGGTGAAAGAGATGAAGCTCCTGCCCCACTACTAATTTTCATATCACGCTTGAGTAGTTGTGTTTTATTTCCGTGAATTAGCGGATGCCTGTTTGTGTGTGTATAAACTGATGGGTTTTCTGATCCATTCCAGACGCAAAGAAATTCTTTCCGATGTTCACACGGAGATACTACTCAATGATTTTGTCGATTATTTTATCAAAAATAATAATTACTAAATACATATATTATATATTATTTTAATAAAAATAGAACAAGAGTTCGTTTCCACACTATATATGAGTTAGAATTTTCAACGCTAATTTTTCTTTTATAATTTTCACTGTAGGACCAGTCCACTTTGTATTATTATTATTACTATTACTGTTATAACAATAATAATAAGGATAAGAAGAAGTAGAAAAAATATATACTTGAAGATTATATACTTATACATTTTAAATTATATATGATGGTGATTTATAATAACAAAAGAAAAAATAATATATTTAAATGAACAAAGTAAAATGTAGCCAATCTACAACCCACAGAATCCTTAAAGATCCGCACCTCTTTTGGATACATTTCATGTGTTATCAAGCATGATAGTTTTTCATGTGAACTCTTAAGGAATCGTGTCCTCAATAATTTAGAAATGTAAACATCCATCAATAGATATCCTAACACTAATGAGATACGACTACAAATACAAAACGATTTTTTATTTTTATCCGTTATCTTTTCCCCTTGTCTATCTACCTTATAATCGTATTATCAGTTCATAATGCGTCTTCCGTTTTAGCTTATATCGGTTTTATTTTAGTTTTTACTGTTTATTTTATTGATTTCGCGAAAATGTTAAATTATATGAAATTTTGTTATGAAATTTATATGAAGAAAAGTGATGCATTAATTAATTATTTATGCCGTTTATAAAAATAATTCGCCGTTTATAAAACAGGTAATTGTAACAAAAATTTTTTGTTTTCCAAACGATTCCGAAGAAGAAGTCGCTGTTAGGCTAAGCCGCGTCGACCAAACCGGACCGGACCAAGTCGAGTTAGACCGGGTTGAGCCCATATGAATATGGGAGACTGAAAAATGTGAGTTCAGCTTACTAACACCAATACTCTAACTTTCACTAAGTCGATTGTTAAGTTACACGTGAAAGGGGTACAACCTATCCAAGCTTATATACCGTATGATGCGACATCCTTGTTTCCTTGTTACATTAGTAGTTCATATTTTGTCTATACTTGTCGCTGAAGTTACACACATTTCGAGCGAAAGGTCTGAAACAGTCTTAACAGAGAGATCATTTTAGTTTATTAATTCGGATATAGATTTTGAAGATTTACATCTTTCTCGATTTTTGTTCTCTCTCTCTCTCTCCCTCTTTCTCTCTCGATGAGTTATATAATAAATTTATTTGAATTTTTAAACAAAATGTTTATATTAAAATATTTGTTAATTTGTTGTAATTTTTGAGAAAATCGATATAGTATAAAATATACAATGTATCATTAATTTATACATGATGTAAAAATGATTTGCGTATTATGAGAGTAAGTGTGTATGTGTGCCTATAAACTCGCCGTTTATACACAAGTACAATAACAATATTAAAAACTTACAATATTTAATAATTAATTGTAAAGGCATTACTAGGGTTGTGTTTATACTGAATTTGATTAAAGATAATATATAATAACTAAAAATGGTATGCATTTTTTTATATATAAGTATACTCGATAAGTATGGTTTATACATTCACAATGTGTGTGTGTGTGTGTGTAATGCAGATCTATATCTATATTTAATTGTAGCACTGGACGACCTCATTTCTTTGCACACTGATTCTATCGCAATTAGTACTCGAATCGATGACAAACAGAGAACTGATGAGGATTAATTTTTATTTATTTTATACCAATTTAATTGAAGTTGAAAAGTAAAATATGGAAAAATATCCTCGCTTCATCCTCACTTATCCTTTTATAAATACATAATAATGCAATGATAGAATATGTATTTGTAAAATATTTAATCGTGCTTACATTAATTATATTTACTCTTATTTATTTAATATCATTTAATATTATTTAATATTATTTAACATCATTTTCTCTCAAATTATCGAAGCTTATGATTGAATAGTTGTACAATCGATAATTAAATGTAAAATTTTTTTTTTCGATATTTTTCTTTCGAAATTCGAAGGATTCTTTCGGAACATTTTAAAGAGATATATCAAATGTACAAAAGTCTTCGAATATTTTTCAATTCATTGAATTCTCTCGTTTACATCAGAGCGCAGGTATTGCATCGCGCAGACTCCGCCTTTGCAGCATCCAGACCATCCGAGAAATCTTCCCTCAGTGCCAAAGGTCCATACATTGCAAGTGGAACGGAGAGATAAGAACCTATACTTGCGTATATACTTAGCTGGTAAAATCATACGGTTTGCCTTTACATTGATGATGATCGTAGAAGTTTTCAAAAGATAAAGGACGAGCACAGCTCTGTCCTGTTTACTGCTGATCTCTTTAAAGTGGACGTGAGAGACAAGAGCTACTTTCCTGATGGCAGATCACGATAATATTTACGACGATGAGGTAATTAATTATCTTACATCAAGTACTCCCTTTTAATTACTTTCTCATTGCTTCGTTTCGATGATTGTCGGAGCCATTTAAAAGTAATGCCATCAAACTCTTGATAAGACAAGAGACATTGGCGATTTTTAATAATAAGGATAGTGCACTTAAAATATATTTATTATAGCAAAGTCATTAGAAAAGACATTTTATGTAGTAGGAAAAAAATTATGTTTTTATAATTAATATTACTTTTAAATTAATGTAATTCTTCATAGACAACCAAGAATACGTGATATCATTTAATTGAATGTATAAATAACTGCTTTTTAATATTAACAGCTTGTGTAAAAAGTTAAATGGAGCTGATGAATGAAATCTCAAAATAGGATCTAAATGGATTCGTTTCATTAGGTCTACTTCTTTTGATCTGTTGAAAAAGTCATAAATATATGAATAAGTACATGTATATATCTATTCATACAAATATATAAAAAAACTTTACTAAGAAAAGATTTTTCTATTAATCAAATTAATTAATTATTTAAACTCATATTATAAATAAATGATAATAATATTGATATCATATTATTATGGATAATAAACATATCTTATTGATTTAACATATAATATAAAATAGTTTAAATTATATTTTTTATTATTAAATTTTTTTGAAGAGACATTTGAACTTTGATTCAAGAAATTTAATTCATTTTATTTAAATTTGGAATCTCATATACGAAAATAATTTTTCAAAAATTACATGTCCCCTGTAGTGGTAGCAAATGTACATACATTTACGCGTGAGTTGACTGACGTACAATTCTGTACTGGCCCTTCTTCTATCGATTAAGCTACAGCAGCTGACTAGCATACATACTAGACGCGACTGAAATCTAATTTCATATTTTTCTTTATGTATATTATATTATACATATATGTATTATCTTTTCGAGAGATACGAATCGCGATCACACCTGTTAGTACGTAAGCAATAAATCAATAAAGCAATAATTGCCTACCCCTTTCGTCTACTTCTATATTTAAATTGACTATTTAATAGAAATTGCTCATTATTAAAATAATATTTTAAATAAGTATATTATAATATTCATTTTTTATTATTTTAAACAAAATATTATAAATATCATTGTTTGTAATGTATTTGTGCAAAATTTCATTTAATAATAGAAATATTAGTAAGAACCTTTGTCATAGGAGCTAGTGTCGGCTAATCCAAATCAAAGGAATTGGCGTGGGATTTTGATAGCTTTGCTCGTGATCGTTGCGGTTTTAGCCCTTATCGTCACATCGGTCGCTCTACTCACACCACCTGATGAAGGACCCAGAGTTCGTGGTACACGTTTACGACTCTCTGAGGTTGTATACATTCGTTTGTATTCGTGATTGTACAGAAGAATTTGAATACGAATAAACAATTATTATTTTATAGGTTCTTTCCGGTGAATTATCTCCGTTGCTCTTTAATGGATCCTGGGTGAGCTATCGTCATATTTGTTATAGAGATATTTCAGGTGGTATTTCTTTATTGGATGCATCCGATGTGAATTTAACGTCGCGCAGTTTGATGCCCAAAGAAACATTCGTAAGTTAATAAGAAACTAATATTTATAAGAAACTAAAATAAATCTTTCCTCTTTATCGTTAAACATTTATATTACAGAGAAGATTGAATCCTGCCAAATTCTCACTATCACCGGACCACAAATACTTATTACTCGCTCAGAATATGAAAAAATTATTTAGATATTCTTATTTAGCTCAATATACAGTCTATGACGTGAACACACAGTCAGTATGAGTTACATATACATTACACGTCCCTATATCATCATAATTATGTTTTAATCGATATAATATCAAGGACTCTCTTATTACAGAGATATAATACCATTGACACCTCATCCCGAAAAGGAGGTTCATCCTTATCTGTTGTTAGCCAAATGGACACCACGTGGCCATGGACTCGTTATGGTACAAGATTATGATATTTATTATAGAACAGGTCCTTTGAGTAACACGGGATATCGTGTAACTGATACTGCAGTACCAGGAATTCTATCTAATGGTCTACCAGATTGGCTATATGAAGGCAAATCTTTTTTCTTCTAATATAATTGTTAAGCGTTAGTTTTAATTTTTATTACTATAAACGGAGAATTTTTATGTCTATTCACAGAGGAGATTTTACATAGCGCTGAAGCGATCTGGATGTCAACTGATGGTCATATGATGCTTTATGCGTCGTTTAATGATTCGTTAGTCGAAGAAATGCATATTCCTTGGTTTGGAGAAGGAAATAGGGCTTTGTATCCTGATATACGATCTTTGAGATATCCTAAGGTATATTAATCTTCACAAGAGTCGATGCATCATTTCTGAATAACAACATTGAAGTAATTTTTGCCTTGAAATAGTTTATACGATCGAATGGATGAAATTTTTCTTGTTATTATTATCGTACCTATTTCCTTTATGCTAGATATTCATTTAACATCATATTGTTAAAATCTAAATAGAATAAAATCATAATTTGCAGCCGGGAACTCCAAATCCTTTCGTGCGTCTATATGTCGCTGATCTTGCTGATCCAAAAAATATTCATACGAAAATAGTAAAACCACCCCCTATCATCGAAAACGTGTAAGTTTATTTACTCGATTCAGAATAATGATGCATAGATTTTATACAATTTTTCATAACATTTATAGAATCTTTTTTTTGTAAATTCATAGTGATAGCTAATGAGATAATGTGTTTATAAATCCTAATGGCAAACATGTGTATATATAATACTTTATTTCATTTATTATAGAGATCATTATTTTACTACTGCTTCCTGGGTATCATTAACGGAAGTTTGTATATCATGGTTAACAAGAGCTCAGAATTTATCAGTCGTAACAATTTGTAAAAGTCCTATGTGGCACTGTCAGGTTGGTAACTATTTGAATAGTATTGAATATTAAATAAATGTTAACATATATTTCTGAATACAATGAATGTTTTTATAGGAGATACAAAGAATAACTAGCGATGGACATGGATGGGTTGATACACCACCAGAGGCACCGCTGTTCTCAGCTAATGGCACCAGTTATATATCGATCAGTCCTATATCAGAAGGACTTGCTGGATATTTTAAACATATTGTATGGGTAAATGTGCTTAAAAAGCAAGTAGTACCATTGACACATGGACGCTTTGAAGTTGTCAGAATATTAGGGTGGGATAAGGTCAACGATACCATGTACGTGAAAAAAGAATATCTAGTATACATCTATATATTTATAATAATTCAAAATCTATTCAATTGTTTTTAGATATTTCATAGGTATACCACCTATGCGTCCTGGACAAAGACACTTATATCGTGTCAGTTCACTTTTACCTCAGGTGGGCTCTTCCTTGCATCCTGCAATTTGCATCACGTGTAATGCTCAATCCACGAAAATAAATAACGATCAAAGCAATTATCATACAACATTTTCGGATCGTCGCAATGGATGGATGGGAACTGATTGGCACGAGGATTACGATGTGCAAATGGAAAGTCCTGAAGATAAGGAACAACGTCGTGGAAAAGAAAAAGCGAAAAAGCAGAAATCAAAAGCTTCGCATGTTTCTAGTGAGTACACGACACTTGTTACGATTTTCATAACGCGTGCGTTGTATACTACTTTTTAATTATCGCAGTGTATTGTATTCTTCAATAATTGCCATGCATTTTTCTAATTTTAATTATAGAAGTAATTCTAATCATGAAAATGTAGAATTAACTAACATAGCTAGTATTTTGCTACACATTTACACATAACATATATCCACGGACCTATAGAATATACAGGGTGTATCACTTCACACGATAATCAATTGCATAAATCTTTTTTAATCATCATACGTTCCTTATTTTAATGTTTTATTTCATTAATTATACCAAGATTTGAATTAGTTGTTGATATAATTCGTTAATAACGATTATATGATAGTTGCATGTAAAGATCAAATAAATGTTAGTTTTCTTTTTTCCATTTTTTATTATTTGAAAAGTTCTGTACTGTACACGGATACTAAATAAATTCAATGAAACAATAATACTGCTCTTACTACTCTTGCACACTACTTTGCATGAATGCTTCAACCCCGATTTATTGGTTTTTATTATTTATGTCACGATAATTGTTGATTTTTCATCCACTGTATACAACCCTTTTTTAAGGATTTTTATCTCAGGAATCCGCCATTTGAAGCTGACATACTAGCTGCGGTACACCCAATATATTCTACATTAGCATGCTTCGAACATCTGGAATATTTTGAATGATGGGTAAGCTGCTCTATAATGCATCGAATAGTGGAATAAAAGAACGCAGACTACTATTCTAATTAAAGAGCAATCGCACTTCTTGCTTATGACAGTCCATAGATATATGTATAAAATTCAATTTATATCGCACTATTGCTATTCAATTTCTCTTCCTATCTATTTTCTATTTCGTGTCAGTGCGTGATCTATAAGTATAATAGGATTCCTATTCTTAAGAGGGAAGCAACGAAGCCAGTCTCGAATAGTTATGCATAAAAATGCAAGTTAAATTATCTCATGTATATTTTTTCAGATTCCGAGGAACCACCTTGTCAGTATCATCACGCCATTTTTCCCTCTTACGGATTAGACTACTTCGTTCTAGAATGTCTTGGCCCTGGGATACCTACAATTTCACTTTATAAAACTGAAACGCCAATGCCACGATTATTGAGTGTTCTACAGAATAATACAGTGTTACGCGTTAGTATTCTCTATGATAGTTATTTCTCGATATGTATCAACTATTTATACACACACACATATACATATATATATATATATATATATATATATATATATATATCAATATTTTTATTAGGAAAAAATATCCAAGATCGCTCTTCCACAAGTGAAAACCTTTCCAGTACATATAAGTGGTGGTTACAACGCACAAGTAAGATTACATTTACCACCTGGCTTGCGAGAAGACGAAATCACGCGTTATCCTCTAGTTGTGCAGGTGTATGTACATAAAATAAGCGTAAAGGATACATAGTACAACATGGCTACATATTCGTATTTATAAATATATAGATACGGAGCACCAGGATCTCAGTTAGTGACGGAGATGTTTAAAATCGACTGGAATACGTATTTAGCCAGTCGGAAAAGTATTATCGTGGCCCAGATAGATGGTCGAGGTAGCGGCGGTCAAGGATACAAACTACTTCATGAAGTTTATTATAAACTTGGTTACGCCGAAGTAGCTGATCAATTAGAAGTTACGGAGTGGGTTTTGAACTTCCACATCAAATCTTTGCAAGATGCTTTTATACATTTTTCTAATGTGTCTTAAATTTCTGTTTTAGATATTTGAGAGACACATTACACTTTATCGACAAACGGTGCGTTGCAGTTTGGGGTTGGAGTTACGGCGGTTTTGTTGCAGCATCAGCTCTAGCTCATCCCGAACAAGACGTTTTTCATTGCGGAATAAGCGTTGCACCTATCGTTTCATGGAAGCTCTATGGTATAAAGAAATATTCAACTATTATTTTTTCTTTTATTACGATTAAAATATACAGACAATGTTTATATTATTTATAAAGAAAATTTATTATCATTTATCAACATATTATTAATTCTATTTCTATCAACATATATTATAAGAGCTTCCTAGCTCTGGCATTATTTCATAAATGAATTTATTACAGATTCCGCTTATGCCGAGAGATACATGGGTTTACCAAACGTTACTTCTAATTACAAAGGTTACGCCGATTCCGACGTTTATAACAAAATCGAGTACTTGCGTAATAAAATGTTCTATTTAGTCCACGGAACTGCGGACGATAATGTTCAATTTCAACAATCCATGGCACTTGCGCGTCACCTTGCGAAAGAGGGGATTCTCTTTCGACAGCAGGTATTTCCACAACCTTTCGATCGTAAAGGCATTCTTTATTTTTGTTATCGATAATTTCGTGTCATATACCAGTCGATATCTATTGATTATCTGATTGCTATTGACAGTAATTACAATGCAACATGAAGCTGATTGGACATGATATGGAAAGAAAAAATCGTGGATTCTTATGTTTGGGTATCAAATATGTACATACATAATATTTAAAAGTAAGTTCTTTAAATATCGCCTATTGCATATTTATTGCATGGTGGTTACGCTTTTTGCAGTCAACTTTCTTTTATACAAGTAATAAAGCACATAGCCGGAGTCATGTGTGGAAAACTTTCTACTTATTACTACATTTTAAACTGTGTTTACGATTAAAGTGATTATATAATTCAAAGTCTATATATATATATATATATATATATATATATAATCAAATAACTTTGAAAAAAGATCCCGGAGTCTAAATCAGCAGTGAATCGATAGTAAAATTATGTAAAATAAAAACAAAACGTCTTCGTAACATACATACGGTATCTATATAGACATAACGTAGTCGTAAAAAAGTATCAAGATTACGTATTTAAGTTTGTGTATATATATATATATATATATATATATATATATATATATATATATATTAAATCTATTATTAAATTGATGTAATATTGAATGAGAACTCGATAGATATCGGCTGTCGCTTAAAAGATAACTTCTATAAACATTAACTCTTAGATACGTTCTACTCTATATAACACATATCATATAAAACTCTTTAACTCACTGGAAAAGATATTCAATAACAAAAGTTTCTAAAAAATTTTCGCATAGAATACTAATTTATCGCGTGGCATACAGATCAACGTATCTAGAGTTAAAATCAAAATGTACTAAATGTTTGATGTTTTGTTGTTTTTTCTTTTCCTTTACTACATTAGGTATATCCAGATGTGAGCCATACTTTAACAGGTGTAAAAGGGCACTTGTACTTATCTATGGCTCAATTTTTGGAAGACTGCTTCCAAAAGCAAATACCTTTAGATACAAAAGCGGGACTTGGCAGCGGTGGTGGTTCCGGTGCTTAAACAGGAAAAAAAAGAAGTATACATAAATTCTTACACGATAAGTTGTATAAAAAAAAAAAAAAGAAAAATGACACGTGCAATCTATATACATACATCTCCGAAATCTGTTCAGTTCGACAGAATAATTACAGAAAAAAGGTAAAATTATCGTATAATTTTATATTCTGCATTGATATATCATGTAAAAAGAAAAAGAAAGAAAAAATAAGAAAAAGAAAAGAAATTACAATCAATGCGCTTAGATAATAACTATTTAAAAATTGCATTTGGCTTTAAGCCTATCAGAGTGTTCGTCTCGATTGCACACATTGTTCTTCATTCGTCTTACTAGACTTATTGTTTACTACACTACCTTCTATTTTATTTCATGATAAAAATCGAATTCTAAATTCTTATGCGATATTCTAGAAAACAATAAATACTTGAAAATGATGGGATACAAGTTAACTTAAGCACCTCGTCAAAGTTGTTTGTAACAGTAACTTTTTGAACAATAAAACGTTATTTGCTCAATGATTTGTCTTCCATTGTTTAGTATTTCTTTAACAATAAATTGCATTGCTGACAATGGTTAAGAAATACACAGACAATGGATCGAATATAATTAGTATGAATAATATAAGTCTACAAGCCACGTTAATAAAGTATTCATTACCTTCTCACTATGTAAATAGTGATTAGTATACTGTCGCAAAAAGTCACAAGTCTGGAATCGATTCAATGAACTTCTTATTCGAACATCTTCCAAGATGCAATAACATATGATTCTTTAGATTTGTTGGCTTGCTGAATCCACGGTTACAAATTTGACACCTAAATGGCCATAATCCGTTATGCACGTACATGTGACTCTTTAGATCTCCAGGAGTTGGGAACGATTTGGAGCATTGTAAACATTTATGTGGTTTCTCCTGCAACATAGAATTTGTAATTATAAAAATCGGATAATATTTATAGACATCGAACTAATTAGTGTTATGTATAAATATGTTATTTTTATTCCATTTATTTTTATTCCTATTTTTATTTAACATTTTTATTATTCTTTATTTTATTTACATTCTTTAGAGATTTCTTTTTAAAATATTCTTAAGTTATTGGTGTATTCCAGTTAATTAATATGATTAGGATACTTTAGATATTAAGATCCTACCTTGATGTGAGTCATCCTATGATAATAAAGATTCGAAGATGCTGTAAATTTCTTGCCACATATAAGACACTGATGAGGTTTTTCACCGCTATGAATACGCTTGTGAGTATTTAGAGAACTTGATGTTGAGAAACCTTTACTGCATACCATGCAAACGTGTGGTTTTTCGCCTTAAAATTATTTCTCTTATTAATGTGATATAATATAATATCATACTTATTATTTGTTCATTATCATTACTAGTAACATAATTGAAAGAGAAATTATTATCTATTTTCCCCATACATTACATGCACATCGTTTGTATCGATGTTCTTACCAGTATGCGTTCTGGTATGCCTTTTTAAGAGCGATGGACGATCGAAAGATTTACCACATACTTCGCATGGCAAAAGTACTTTGTCACCTCTTTTTATAGTAGTTAAAATACTACAATCAAGATGATCACCAACTAACGATAGAGTAGATGATGATGATTCCTCAGAGGTTGATTCATATTCATCAGGTTCATAATAAGAGTGCTGTATCGATGGTGATATGTGATGAGAAAGTAAAGCCATGGATAGATCCAAAGGTGATTCTAAAACATCGAAGATCGAAGACAAATACTTTTGATATAATTCCTGAAACATTAAAAAGTTTTGTACAAGTTCGAAAAACAATTTTGAACTCACCATCTACGATACTGTCGATCAAACATCTGTAAAGTGCGGATCTCAAACACATATCATGGGAAATAAAAATAAAATCTGGATATGTTACTGGTGGGAACCAAGCTACTAATTCAGTATCTGGTTGAACATCCTTGATAACTTCAAAAATTGGTTCACCTAAAATAAGGTAACGAATCATTGAATAATTTTAAAAAGATTTAGATACGAATATAACTTAAAAAATTTCGAAGAAATAATGAATGACCACTTGACTTACCCTTTACCTTTGTTCCAATAAGATTAACTTGTTCGTCATCTGTTTGAATGATATGAAGAAACCTTATCCAGTTACACTGACGCTTGTTAAGATTGTAGTTCGAAAAGACTTCGTCATAGCAACCGTACTCGCGTCTGATCTAAAAGCGGATCGCTTTAATAGGCAGCTAGCAGCTCGTCATAGTACACTAAGAGGGTAGCGAATGTAATTGCACGAGAAAAATGATACCACAGACTTATCAACGTTTTTTCCAAACGCAAAATGAAAAATATTAAAAGTTCCTCCAAGGATAATTGTAAATGTTTCGATTAATTATAAAAGTAATTATAAATGTTCTAGAATATGAAAGGCGGACGTATATATAATTGGATTACTATAATAATCTCTTTTTATAGAAAATGAAAAGATGTGAAAGAAAAAATAAAAGCAGACGTGTACTTACGTCGTTGTCATCCAGAAGAGAGTATAGATCAATCTTATCGAATCTAATTGACCCCTGAAACGGATAGATGAGTGTGCCCAATGGAATAAAGACATTAGACCATACCGATATTCGTAAATTTGTGACAAATGAGTCCGAATCATTTTTATAAACATTTTTGCATGCGGATTGATCACTGGCAAGAACTAAAGAGAATTCTTTTGGTATCAGTACGCAAGTTTCCATAACAGAAAACCCACAGAATATGGATTGAAGAATTTCACCACTGTTCAAATTCTATCGTAAACACTGCACGTAGAAATTCCTTACGCACAGAGAATAGTGCCTTCTAGAGAACAAATGATAGCAAAACTCTTCCAACGTGTTTAATTTTTTTTATTTTAATCGGATCGACAATGATAGCACGTAAAAATTACGTTGGAATTCGAATTATTCTACATATGCATATATATATAAACATAAGATAGTCGATCGCTCAACATAATTAGTAAACTTCTAAAATTATCTGTGTTCGTCGGGTTAAAATCACAAAGTAATAAATTATTATCATTAAGTTAGTTATTCACTGTAACTCGAAGCAAGTTTAATTCTATTTGATATTTATCTATATTGGCTTCACTATATCAAAGCGTTTTAATTATAGTAAAACGTCAGCTCGTAGAAACTCAGATGACGTTCGAAGCGCTAAGAATCAGGCCGTTCGTTATGCTAGGTGCAAGGCCCTTAGTTGACTGGCTGAGATTAACCAACTGATCTTGACCTTGCGACGGCTTACCAGCATTTGCTACCGAATGGGTAGCCCTTCCCCTTCTCCATTTCTTTTCCCACCCATCGTTCGTCCTGGCCCCTTTGGTCCAGATCAGCGGCGTAGTCGCAAGATAGTCTTCGCAAAGGTCTTAATCTTAGTAAGTTCTTTGATAATCGTTAGGATATTTACGTACACATAATTCTTATCTTACGAAAAGACATGATGTATAATAGAGTTGGTAGAAAGTTATATCTATCGAATACTAATGCATCTGTAATGCAATACAACTTTGATAATGAACAATTACTCTTGGAGACTTCAACGCCCACATACTTTCTGTACAACGTGTTATACGTGGATAAAAATATGACATTATATAGTAAAAAAAAACTCTGATATAAGGAACTTGTTAAAAGAAGTATCTACGTATCTAATGGGTGAGTGGAATTAGACGTTCGTCTAGTCGGAATCGATTTGAAATTATTTCAATGCATACAAAATACTAACGGTAGGAAATTTTCATTAATTGTGATTATCAAATATAGTATCATAGTTCAGTGAAAGATCTTCCATAGTCTTGTAACTTCATATTGTTATCTCTTGACATGATTAAAAATACGTATTCTCATATTAAAATGTAAAAAAAAATTGATTAAAAATTGTACCTAACGGCCATGAGAGGTAGACATGTAAAATTTGCTGTGTAAGTCAGATCAGGAAGACTACGCCGTTGGAGTTTTGCCCCACTATGTTCGTTGAGCCGCAAGTGTGGCATGATTGTAGAGTGAATGTAAGTATCCTTCGCCGACACAAGGAAGCCGGCCGGTCCTCCTCGTGGTCTTCTTCGTCTTTCCAGCATCATCTACAGTACCGCTTAAAAGAGAACACACGTGCGTGAATGGGCACCTGTCTCTGCCTGCTTCTGCCCATCTCTCTCTTCGTGATTATCCGCCTCGCCTTGCCTCCCTACCGATTCCAGTTAACAGGGCCGTTTCTTTTCTCTCTTTTCGTTACTCCTCTTTCAAGTCTGTCCTACCAACATCTTCGCCAACCTGCCTCGCCTTGCCAACGTTCTATCATCCTTTCTCACTCTTTCTTTTTCTCTTTCTCTTACTTTTTATCTGCTCATCCCTCAGCTCCTTTCTCTTTCCCCACCCTTATCCATCTCCGTTTTCTTTCTTCTTCTTCGTTCTCCTCGTTACCGAGTCCGTGGCGCATTCTTTTATTTATTCATCCATTAGGGTGTCTTCGGCAGTTGTAATAGGGTGAAAACTGCTGAAGATTGCATAAATAAAGAAGCACGCCGAATATTTACTACGACTCCCTTTTACCTACGTATGCACGCGAGTACAACTTTTAACTCTTTTTCTTTTCGTTATTTCCTTTTCATTTTTGTCTCTTTTCTCTTTTATTTTTTCTTTCTTTCTTTCTTTGCTTTCTTCTTTTTTCTTCCCGTACAGCGAATAGCTTCAAGTGTGTATGGCCTGAGAGCGAGTTTTCGCATCCTCGCTTCTTCGTCACATTTATTATGGCAAAGAATACGCTCCCGAGACAGCATGCACATCTTTACGAAACGTTTTCTCATGCCAAAATTCAATTCTTTGTTTCGGTATATGTTAACGTTTGATATCGCAATTAGATACATTACCTCGTGTAAACTGTTAATAATTATCATTTAATTTAATTTGACATGCGTTCGAAATCTTACGATAATTACGATTACATCTTAGAACGATATCTTTCAATTTATTCGATTAAGTTCGATCGTGATTCAATGTTATCAATGAAGTATATCGATATAAAGATATTTAATATGTAAGTACACTAGTAGTATCAAAAAATATTATTTCGGGATTAAGGTTGAAATTTGTGAATTTTTCTATTTGTAAATAATATTTGTATAATTCGTATATTTTGATACGATATAAAAATATAAACTTTTATTATTCGTCATTATAAATGAGTTCGCATTTTCAAAGAAAACTGTGATGCATATCTCCTTAGAAACATGTATGCTAGCAAGTATTAATATCGAAATTTACCAATGTATACCTATGATTATTAATACCATCGATGTCTTTATCTTTACGTTACAACTACTTAGGAAATACGAATCTTATAAACAATAAGTTAGTTAAACATTTTTTGTATAAGTAGATACTTATTTAGGCCGATTGTAATAATATTTTCCTTTTTATATCCGTTAAAACGGAAACTTATACTAAGATTTTTCTAATTCCTAGAATTTTTAATTGCAATGGTTCCACAAATATTTGCACATGATACGAAATACTCTTTTTATTGAAACGATTATAGGTCATCATACTAATGTATTATTTCATGGATAGATATATTAATTCTATATTCCTTGACTTGGACAATGTTAAATCTCCCTTTTAATATTTTATGATTAATAATTGGTATATATAGTATATCTAATAGATACGTAAAATATACGAAAGTCTATATCACGATGCGTTTAAAATTTGACTAATTGTACGATACAATCAACTATACAAATTATTGATATTAGTGAGATCAATATTCGATTAACTTAATTTTGTAGCAGTACAAAACGCTAAGCATATCAAAATTCTCTAATCAATAATTATAAAGTTAATTGGCATATAAAAGTATATAGTACATCGAGAAGTATATAGAACGTGGATTGCAATTGATAAGTACAATCTTAGCAAAATAGAAACTTTATCGTGAATTCTAGGGGATTTTTAAATTGGTAAGTAAAAAGGAGTATTTTAATAAATCCTCATATCGCGATCTTCAAACATTTTAATTCAGTGATAAAAGACATTTTATAGTTGAAAATAAGCTACATTCTCCCATTTAAATTAAAATGCCTGTCAGATTTTATATCTATATCGATTATAAATTTTAATATATTTTATATAACATATATATATATATATATATATATATATATATATATATATATATATATATATATATATATATATATTGTAGTCTCTTAAACCCAGTGCTGGACCAATCTTCGGCAGAGTAATCAGAGAAAATGACGCTGAAAACAATGCATTTCTTTATTTATACGAGTACAGAGGTTTCACATTTGTGGAGGATCAATTATTAATAAGCAATGGATTTTGACAGCAGCTTATTGTCTTCATAATTCTACTGATATTTTTGTGGTAGTTGGCGATAACAGGATTTTATCAGATAAAATAATATTTTCTAACATTCTACTATAAATGTATTTAATTTTTAATGTTTATAATAATGTTCCATTTATAGATGGCATATCGTATGGTGTGAAAAAATGATCATTCATTCGGAGTATAGTGTTAACACTATTATAAAAGACATTGGTTTGATAAAAATTGTTGGAAAAAATTGAATACTCTAATACAGTCACTCCTATTCAATTTCCCAATAAAGACATTGATGAAACGAATTGTACTGCAATATTCACTACTTGGGGAGAAACCAAGGTAACGGTCATCATCACAAATCGAAAGTACAAACATTTCAAATATCATTGACCTTTACTTATCAGTCATTGAACTATAACATCTCGTTCTAGAAATTACTATCAAAATAAAAGAAACATATTTAACATTGTGGAGCATCTGAAATTGCAAGTGGAAGAAATAATTGGTTGCGAATAATAAATCTTAAAATTGTTGAATTGCCAAAATGACAGATGATAATATGCTAATAATACTAATAATAATACATTATTGATCTACTCAAGAAAATAATCAACGCATGTGTGTAGAAAAATAATATTCAAGAAAAAAAAATATTTAAATGTGATCCTTGATGAGTTTTTCAACTACATATAATTCCTTTATCAAGGAGTAAAAATATAATAATTTACTTTTAGGGTGATTCTAGTAGTCCACTTGTCTTAGACGGTGTACAGATTGGTTTAGCTTCTTGGGTTACACCATATGCTAAAAGATATCAGGACGTCCATATGAGAATTTACAGTTATATAGATTGGATCATATCGCATATTAGTTAACTTTGTATTATCGAATTAAATCCTTCAGAGTTGATATCCTTCCTATCTATTTGACAAGCAGAATAATTAAATTCTACTTGAATTGATTAAAAACAGACTATAATCTTTTTATTAGCATCGATCGAAAGATATAATTATGTACAGGTAAGTGTAATAATTAATTGATCGAAAATCGATCGTGTTTGAATATTTGTAAATTTTTATCGATAACGTAGGAGTGATCTGAAATACTGTAACAGTTGTTTGTCAATCCGTTTTTATCTCATAACATATTTACCACTAATTTATGTGTTTAGCGATAATTAATGTTTATTAATAATAGAAACAATGTATTCTTTTTAGACGATTCTTACTACCTACTTCTCTTTAGATGTGCTTACAATAAATAGCTGTTTAGTATGTAAATGTGCATATCGAATTAGAATTGATAAAAAAAATATCTCGAGATCTGATACTTTTAAGGGTAGTCTTTTGACTCTACATGATAAAGACTTTCGATCGGGGTTGCACTGGCTAAAACAATTCGCATAGATACGATCGTGAGTCCATCAAGTGGCGTGTGACCTAAATAAAACGGCGCATGCCCTGTCGTTTACAAGGACAGTTTCGAGGGGCGTGTTTTCATCCCCCGACCATTCCAAGACTCGGCTTGAGATCTCTTGCCATTTGTAATATTTTGTCAGTGAGTAAGAGAGAATAAAAGTGAAAGAAAAGGAGAAATAGAGAGAGAGAGAAAGAGAGAAAGATAGAAAAAGTTGTCTAATTAGAATGACAATTTAACCAGCTGTGTTAGTCGCTTCATATTTTGTTATTAAAATAAAAAGAAAATCGATAGAGGAATGCTACGGTCCCATCTGTCGTGTCAACCTAGCTCGGACTTCGATTGTCGTCCATGATGAAAAGAAAAATACAATGAACGTGGCACAAGATCTGATTGGAAAATCCTCATCTTGACTTAAACACTATGCCAATGAATTGAAAAAAAAGAAAAAAACACCAATGAAGTTCATCAAGTTTCGTAAAATGCAAAATGATATAAGTATATGTTGAAATCATAGAAGAAGCAAAAAACAAATAAAAGAAAATCAGCGTTTTCTGAGTGCATTCATGACTGAAAAATCGCTACATTGGGAGTTTATTTAGTGTTTCTTCTTGTATTGTTGAAACTATCGATAATGATGATGATGAACACGACGAAGACGACGACGACAATGATGACAACGACGACGACGACGACGTTGATGATTTACCGAGTTTTCTTTTTCTATGAAACCTAAATATTATTATAAGATTTAGATTATATCTTATTCCAAAGAGAAATCAAAGTATTAAGTTTTACATTGCACAAACAAGTGAAGTGTTTCCAAATCTTGTGTTATTATTATCTTAATATTATACATTTATAAAAAAAGTTTTCCGATTGTATTCAAGAAGAAAATGTGTTGATCAGTTTTTTCTAAATAAAATCAACGACATGATTAGATATGGATTAGGAATGAATATCATGCGAGCAATAATGTAATGTTTACCTCGTAAACAAAATCCATTATAAATTACATAAAGTAACACTGAAAATTGAAAATATCAACGAAGTCTATATGAGCTGCTGTCCTTTCATGTAAGTATTAAAATTATCATAGGTTACGCGTTACTTTATTTAATGTGATATATCTAGAATATACAGTTATCATATATATGTGATCGTTTTAGATTAGAAAAGCTTCTGAATAGACCAACAGGATTATATTAATAATTCTTGTCATGTTCATACATTCTTATTGACGATTGTGAATAACATACTGATATTAATTTTGCAATTACACCTATGAAAAATAGTATTGACTATTGCTGATTGAATACGAATTGCTGCTTCATTTGCATATTTGTATTTCAAGTAATTTCTTTTTTCTTTTTTTTAATTCTAATAATCCTTACATATTAAAATAAATTTAACACTCTATTAATAATTTAAACATATATTTATAAAAAATGTATAGATCTTTTAGTAAAATTTTATTATCAACCACAAGCCATATGTATTTTTAATAATTTAATTTTAACGTGTCATCAAAAAGAAAGTAAAATTAGTTAATAAAAAATTTGTAAGAAATAACATTTGTACAATGATATTACATACACTAAAAGCATGCGTAGGATTCGTTACGTTTCAATTTCGCGCGTAACAGGTTTCTATTCTTTCCCGCCATGCTGTTTTCTTTCATTCTATGCTAAACTTCTCGTCAATGAATCGCTAAATAGAAATAAGTTCACGAACTTGACATCATTTAAATAAGTATTACATATAATATAAAAAAATGTTTTGTTTATTAAAAAATAACAAAAAATGAAAGAAAAAATTGATATATGAAAAACGAACACAAAATATCGTGTTTGATCGAAAATTGTGAGAAAGAAAATAAAAATATGTGAATAGATATAATTATAAGAGATATAAGAAGTTTAAAAAATGTGAGAAAGAGAAAGAAAAAAGGGAAGGAGAAAGAGAGAGAGAGAGAGAGAGAGAGAGAGAGAGAGAGAGAGAGAGAGAGAGGATAAAAAGATTCTGCAAGATGATTATGACAGAGAACAAGTATAAATAAGAGGTACAAAAACATTGAAAATGATACCGAGGATTCGAAATAATATGAATTTGAAGATCAAAGTGAGAATAAATCGATGAACAACGACATTCAAGAGAAGATCTCAGGGAGATAGGTTGTAAGGGTTTGTGGAATATCATATAGTCTGGTTAATCCATCCAATTCAGAATAAAGAACTTGAAGGAAAGTGAGCAGAGAGACAACAATGGGTGCACTACGGCGAATCTTCCGATCGGCGTTCTTTGTATTACTTGTACGGCTTCCTTACTAGTGCAAATGCGTTGAAGGAGTCCAACGTGTACTCGCGTAGAATTATTCATCTGTCACACACAACAGAGAGAGAGAGAGAGAGAGAGAGAGAGAGAGAGAGAGAGAGAGAAAGGATAATTTACGTTCGATGAGCTCGTAAAACGTTCCGTTTGTTCGTTTCGAAGATGCGTCGTACTTTGCGTGAAGTTTAGGTTTTGAATATTTAGGTCTACGAAAGAAAGAAACGTCTCGTTTGAAAGAAAACGATCATGGCCATTTCGTGGAAATTATCGAAATAACTTCTTTCTCTTAAGTTTCTTGCTTTTTTTTTAAATAGCACGTGTCACACGTCGCGTCTTTTAATTTACGTATATTCATTCGCCGATCGATTGCTCTTTTTTTATTGAAAGGTAAAACGATTGTTATCGATAAAAAGAAGTTTGGTGTCGGTAAAGGTGTGTGTGTATGGTCAGTGACGGATAAAATGACGGGTACTTTAGCCATGTTCTAGTGTTTATTTAATTCATTTTTGCCCAATTGAATATTCTTGACAATAGCGAAGTTTTACGTGCTTCCAAAAACGCGTGCCATATACAGACTCTTACATGGATGTATAACATTCCTCTGAAAGATACACCAACAGTCCAAACTCCATTATGGATGCATTACGTTTAGCTGTGCAGTGAGTTTATAAACGTTACGTGCATTTGTTTTCATTGCATTCTTTATATTTTTAATATTTTGAACCAATCATTCAAAATTCAAGCATTCAAATTCGTCATAATACTGAATTTCTGAACGAAAAATCATGCTAATGTTTGACTCATATTCGAAGTAGACAAATTATGCCATGTTAAAGTTTAAGTTACAATAATTTGTACTTTTTTATATTGGATTTATAGATATTTCGAAATTAAAAAAAAAAAAGCATCAGAAATTGTATGATGTACATAAAATTAGTACATATATAGATAATACATGCAAATACTTTGTATGTAAATTTTATTTTATTAAAATAATACCCATAAAATAGATATACTTTTTACATACTTATCTAAAACTTAAATATTTGTAATAAGTAACAAAGTTTTCTATATGTAACTGATGTTATTATAAAAACTTAATCTATCAAAATATTAAGCCATTTTTTAGAAACTATTTTATCATTCTTTATAATTTGTAGGACACGGCTAGGGGAGAGGATGGTCAGCATGAGCTCCATGCTTGTGGAAACAGTCAGTATAAATTATGAAGATTTTAATGAGAGTTTCTTAACATGTGGGACATGTTTATGTGTTTATGATGGTGGAGAACATACTCCAAAACTATTACCATGTTCTCATACGGTATGTGTTTAAATATATATATCCAACTGATAACTTTAATCAATTTGTTTCTAATACTTTATATATTTTTCTAGGTATGTTTACATTGTTTAACAAGAATTGCTGCATCACAAACAAGAGAAACTGGAGCATTTCGATGTCCAATCTGTAGAGAATTAATAACTATTCCTCGTGGAGGAGTTCCTGCATTACCTCCCAGTTTTCTTGTCAATCAACTTCTAGACCTCATGTCCAGACAGAGACGGGAGGTATCATATTATATTTGTTATATATTCATTCTCATAGATTAACAAATTCCAAATGGCTTAATACTTCTAATACAATATTAATTAGAACATATAAATTTTTTCATAAGTATATACTTGTTTGTTGAAGGTTATTCCAAAGTGTTCAGTACATATAAATCAAGAATTGCTGTTTTGTGAAACTTGTGATACAGTTTTTTGTACAATATGTACAAGTGGTACACACGCAGGTACATCGCCAGGCTGTACAGAACATACAATTATCCCTTTTAGCATTGCAATAAAACGGATGTCTGAAATACTACTTTATAAAGCAAATGAATGTATATCTAAGGTAGGACATCATATATTTCTATATCATTTTTAAATTATCTACTGTAATTTTTGTATGATAAAGTAGAAAGTGGTTAATATACAGGTATATTTAAGTTGACACAGGCTCAAGATTCTGTGAGCACAGAACTTCAACGTTTAGATGCTGCTATGGAAAGATGTTTGCATGCTGTTGATGCTGAATTTGCGGATATTATTTCTAAAATAGAAAAACGTCGTGTGGAATTACAAGCTGCCGTTAGTGCTGCTGTTAGAGATAAAAAACGAGTACTTGAAGAACAACATGCCGCAATAGAAGTGGAAAAAAATAAAGTTGAAAGAGAATGTGAAGGATTGCAATATCAAGTATGCACATACATGAATTTTTCTTATATTGAATGTATTTATAAAAAGTATTTGCTGTTTATTATTTGTTAATTTCAAATTTCGAAATTTTTCTATAGATCGAAGTTCAAAATATAACGCAACGAATTGGAAGCTTATCCGATCAACTTGATGCAGCTACAGCGCTTAGTGAGCCAAGGGAAAATGCTTTTATCACGTTTGAATTTAACCATAATAATGCCTCTACTGAGCTAGAAAAGGCACTTAATAACTTAGGAAGAATACGCTCCAGTACAACATTACCTGGTAGTTTATCATTAATTATTATATAGCATAATATTTTGTAGATACTATTAGACACAATTATTATATAAAATAAGTTCTAATTTTTAATATTTAACAGGTTTATGTAGAGCTAGACTTAAAGATCCAGCAATAGTTAAACTGCAAGGAGTTGTCGTAGTTGAAACAGTTGATTACCATGGTCATCCGCGTAATGTTGGAGGAGATCCTATTGGAGTAGAGTTAATGCTAGCAGATAATATTCAATTAGAAAATCAAAGTCAATCAATTGAAGCTGAAGTTAAAGACTTGGATAATGGTACTTATGAAGTACTATTTAGGCCACCATATGCTAGTCGTTATATTTTAAAATTATCTGTATTTGAAAGACCTATTAAAGATTATCCATTGTTTTTTGATGCCACGGAACATAATGAGCCAATTAGAGTCTATGGAAAAAGAGGAAATGGTGAAGATGAATTTCATCAACCAGTTGGAGTTGCAATTGACGATAATAGATATGTTTATATTTTAGATACTGGCAATTCACGAATCAAGGTGCGTGTATATCTTAAATCTATTTAATTCATCTATCACTAATACCATTTGTATTTTGATTTAAAAAGAATATAACATCTAAATATTATTAAAAAGTTTGTTTATTCTTTATCGCAAAGGTACTGAATAGCGATTTAGAATTTCAAAGACACATAAACAATGAAGGCTTGGAGGGACGTAGTTGTACAGGAATTGCCATATCTCAACAAGGTCTTGTTGTTGTTAATTGGAGAACACGAAGAATCACAGAAATGAGTACACTAGGTGATACAATTCGATCTTTCTCTCATAATACTTTTCAAGTTAGTATATTTATTCATGTTTTATAATCTCATAATAAATATATATTATCAATTTTATTTTAAATTATATTATTTTGTATAGGAACCAATCGATATAGCAGTAGATAGAAGCTATGGACATATACTTGTCGCTGACAATGGACAAAGTTGTGTTTTTGTATTTGATTCTGATGGTAAAATACTGTTTCAGGTTAGTCAATAATTTTATAAGCTAAATCTTCAGATATATTAAACATATTTTATAAAAAAGAAATTACTAATAAACAGGTTGGTAAAAGGGGCACCTTTAGATTAATTAGTTCTGTTACTGTTGGTCCTGCTGGAGAAATTTTAGTTGCTGATAGTCGAATTCAAGTATTTTCTGCCAAGGGTGACTTCTCTGAGGAAATATATGCTGAAGGAAAAAGTAATTATATTCTATTACATTGTATTTATATATTAATCTAATCTAAATATTTTTATATACTGTATATTACAATAACATATATATTTTTACTTTGTTCAATAGATAAAGGCATATATGGTGGTATAACAGTTGATGCAGAAGGCAAAATACTTGCTACTCGTACAGATAAAGGTCGGAGCATCATTCAAGTGTTAAAACTGGGAGGAGGTAATATTTTAACTGAAATTGATTCTCATAGTTCAAAATTACGACGTCCATCAGGCATTGCGGTATTAGCAGACAATCATTTAGTCGTGGTTGATTTGGGTAACGATTGCATAAAAAAATATAGATATTGGTAAAACTTGTTCTTAATTGACAAATTTCACTTCGCGACTGAATAAAATATAATTATAAATATGCCAAATGTTTTACAGTTTTATTAGTTTCTAGTTTAATAGCTTTTAAAATTCTAATGTTAAACATATAATAACAGTTTTGATACGGATTTTATAATTTAGTCTGCTTTGTAAATAATTACATAAGGTGAGTCTAATAGTTAAATCTAAAGATGTTTAATTTGTCATTTAATTCAGATTTTACTGGCTCGCTTTTATAAATTTTCTACTAATATTATATGAAATGTGACATGTTAATTCTGAGTGCTCTGTACTTACATTATACAAGCAATGATGCTTATTTATACTGTAAAAAGCCTCAATTTTTTTTTTTATATATATATATCTCATTTATAGAAGTAATAATGATATATACATTCAAGTATAATAATTATATATTTTTTAAAGTATGGTTGAACAAAGCACAGAACATTAATGTAAACAAAATGATTTATATTTAGGAAATTCACGACTTAGTAATTAGTATTAAAATTAAATTAGTATTAAAATTACTATACATACCAATTTAATGTGCTTCAACTATATTTGAAATAGTAATATGATACTGCCCTACTGCATTATTTTAAACTCGGAGCAAAACATACTCATGAATCTCATATGTTTTTTTATTAATCAATATTTGCATATAGATCATTATGTATTATATTTTATTTTTAGTTGTCATTTCCTTTTTCTTCTTTTTTAAATATTTCACTTGATTTTTAAATTACTATAAAAAGTATAAATAACTTTTTAAATAGAATTCCCTACTTTTTGTATCTGTCATACAGAAATATCAGTAGGTCATAATAACAGCACTTCTGTACATATTAATACATTTATGTATGTATGTAACTTAACACACCAAAGCTTGACCTCTTCTGTTAACAGAAAGCAATCAAGGCCTTGAAAAACAAACTTATTTCTCAGTAACATTTTTTGAGGAAAAATAGTTATTTTTTGCAAAATCTGTATACAAAATATTATATTTGCATTTTCATTATTCATTTATTGATTTTGAATCTGTGATGCGAATTATATTGTTGATTATATGCATAGATTAACTTAATTTTTTTTAATGAATTTTGCATAGAAAATTTCAATAGACTGACATTTTTTATTATAATTTGCAATAACAATGAAAAGATATCTTAGAATTTGATTTATATTTTTACAGTATTACTTTACCCTTATTGAAAACGATATTAGATAAAATGCAAAAATTTCTAATCTCATTTGAAATGAGATAAGAGATTTAGCTTATATTGAGATGAATTAATAATTTTATTGGAATTTATGAATTGTCATGACACTTAATAGGATTTAATTATAGATTATAATACTCTTTTTTACAAGTTTATATTAGGTAACAAGTTTTATATTATATAGACCTTACTTGAGACATATTTAATTTTGTTATTTTAATTGTAATTTTAATTGTAATTTTAATTGTATTTTTTGAAAAAACAACAATTGAATATTTTTTGAATTTTTGATTTTAATATTTTTTACATTCATTTTTTTTGATTTGTTATTAATTTACCTAGCCGAAAAATTTAAGTATTCTTTGTACATAAATATTAACGTTTGAAAATACGTATAATATTAAAACAAACAATCTGCACCTAGGTACACAAAATGTATGTATATCAGTGTATTATGCCAAATATTTTTTTTTTTATGTCTACATGATTCTTATTTTTTCCCACATACTGATATTTTGAATTTTCTGAATAGAGTATGCAAATCACTGCAATTATCTCCCTTTGTTCTATGTTTTTAATGTGTTAATTAAAATTTATTTAGCTTCACTAAATGATTTGTGTTTAATTTGTAAAAATATAATTTCAATTAGAATATTTTATATCATACATATACTAGTACATATCCCGAAATGAAAAATTATATTTGGTTGAAACTACTTAAGAGATGATAAAGAAAAAGATTTTTGTTATGTGCATTTAATACTTAAATTTTGTATGTGATCTACATTTGTATCTGTTTCTATGTATCAAGAATCACTATTTTTATGAAGAATATCACTAGAGAGTGTATACATGATATAATATGTCCTATATGTATGAAACATATAGGAAAAGCATTCACAAAATTCCTTAAGTAATATATTACTTTGCCTCATATACTCAAGTTACTAATGTGATTAACATGCACAGGCATAGACTTATAGTAGTATCTTTTGATTTATCTTTATTATAAATATTATACAGTAATATTTTATCATTATTAGGCTATTATTATAAAAGAAATTTTAAATATTATACTACAGTTGCCTATAATCTATGGCAAGTGATCAAAACTTTTAAAAATGTATCTTAATATGTTATGATACATATAATTTGGCTCCTAATGAGGAATAAATAAATCAAATATATAATTATTAGAATGCAGAATATAGAACTGAAATAGTTATAAATCGCCAAAGTTCAGTTGTATAAATAAATATAGGCAATAATTTCAAACAATATCTTTTTATTTTTTGGGACTGAATTATAGAAGTACAACATTCCTTGTAGACTGCTTGGCAGATTGTAATATAAATAGATAGATATGCTATATATTCGTATATGTTTGTGTATGCATATAGTGAATAATTACAAATGCACCACTGTATTAGTCCTTTAGTGCAAAACATGGCAGTGCCTTTATTGATAAATATTTCCATGTAATGTGCCTATTATGATTCATCATAAGCCATTCAGATTCGTTTATAGATTTTTGAAAAAACGAATAATGAACTTTAAAATAAAAAATTCATAAAGTTCAATTGGGGCATACTGTTATGAAATGGACTTATGATTTTATGAAAATAATAATATCCTTAAATTGTACATTTCCCATTTCTAAAATAGATGATTTAAATATTTTATTAAATTTTCATGTTACAAGAACCATGCTATAAACATAGAATCTGTTGTAAAGTATAGATCTGTTATTTTTTGTAAAGCATAATCTGGATAATATAACTATTATTATTATACTAGTATTCAAACTTTGGCAAAATTATGAAAGTTTTCAAAATTAATGTAATTATAACTATTTTTGTTACGATCATAATGTCATTAAATGTCAAATTTCATAAACATGTATAAATTGGATCTAAATTTAGATTTGATGTGGCAGTTTAACTTCTTGATTTTTTAATCTAGTCGTATACTATTTGTAGTTATAACTGATGACCTAATGTTATATATTATGTGCTGTTACATAAAATAGACATTGTAAATAAATATGTAATCATAGTCTGTGTAATGTTCTTCATTTTCTTTTAATTCAATAGTTTTTTAGTAACTTTATTCCTTATATCAATAATTTTTATGAAAATTGGATAATAATAAAATTAAAATATGTAAATATTTTCCATCATATATATGATGTAAAATAAATCTCATAGTCTTTAACCGATATTTAACTATTTTGAAGAAAATAATAGGATGATTACAATTTTGTAAATAAACACAAAATAACACCAATTAAAAAATTTAATGTTCATATATTATTTTTCTTCATAACATATGTATCAGAAAAGATACTGACTATGCATAGTAAAATTACATAAGAAGATATCAATTCCGAGATGCCAATTCATTATTATTATTCTCATGCAAATGTACCATAAAAAAGATTACATAAATATATTATAAAAAATTAATGGTATGAATACAAATAAAAACTGAATTTTATATTAATTACGTTATTATATCGATGTCATGATGTAGTAGTAACTTTATCGTTAGCCACAATTTCTAACATTTTAATTACTTTATTTAAATCAACATTTTTTGCAAGCTTTAAATAATCTGTTTTTCGTACATTATGTATACTAGTCCAAGTAGGCAGTAATTTACATAATTTCCTCACATGTTCCTCTAATTCAGTTACAGTGAGTTTAGTTCTAAACGAATTGTCTAATTTAGTTAGTACATGTTCTAAAGATAAAACTCCTTTCTTTTCAGCTACAAAAATACTATGAAGAATCTTTGCTAACTCGGGTAATCTAGAATATAGAGTCGCTTTTTTATCTAGATCTGGAGTCCGAGTCATCATTTCTAATGCTTTAGCAGTTTGTTTCGCACGTACCTAACAACATCAAATTGTAAATTTCAATAAAAATACAATTTAAAAAAAATAAAAAAGAAAAAGTAAATCTACCTTTTCAAGAAGAGCTTTTGGAATCCCTTTAAATGTCTTAGCAAGATAACTCTTTTCTATAGTTGGTGTAATTGGTGGAGTATCAATAACAGTAATATTAATTTTATCCATATTATTGTTAGTAGGTTCATTTGTAGAAAATATATCCGGAGATTTAGATTTTGACATCATTTTTGCTTCTGCTAACCTTTGCAAAGCTTGTTTCATTTGAGTATTACAATTGAATAAGGACTTTGCTTTTTCTATAAAAAAAATATATGTGTATTAAAAAACATCAATATAAAAGAATCCATGTATACATTCTTCATAAATCAATTGGAGAATACGTTTTATTTATTTAAAAAATCTTACGAATTCTACTTAAAAGTTGTTCTTTGTCCAACGGGACTTCAAAAACATTGAAGCACACATTTTTCACAAAGAATTTCTTAAATTCAAGTTGCAGAAACATGAAAATTAATAATTTATGTAAAAGACTAACTAGACTATAATATTAAGGCAACATTCAACTGTAATTTAAGATATTTTTGCCTAAGATATTTTCTTTTTTCATTTTAAATTTGTATCACATGAAGTGCTAATATCAAAATAATTAAAATATTTCTATAAATATTAATTACATCATTACACATATATATGTATTATGTTTACTTAATGAAATCATCTTTAATATATTCTTACCTAAAACATATTTAGCAGAAGTAGCTTTTTCTACATTAGGTGGTTGTGGCAATGCAGATTGCTCGATAGGCTTGCAACTTTCAACATCAAACTCGGGATGCCAACGTATAATTTTCTCTTTAAGAATGACTATTGGTTCATCTAATTTTAGTAAAAATTGCTCATGTTCTGTTTTAACTTTATCTACAATACATAAATAATATTAATATGATTTATAATCAATTTATCATTAATCAATAATCAAAGTATAAAAAATAATTTAAATTACCTAACAAAATATCATAAAATTTCCTTCTTCTTTGTAACAATATGCCTGGAGTCATGTTTACATCTGTTGCAACCTGTAAGACATTGTCTCCATTTGATTCATTTAACCCATATTTTACTTGTACAGTTGGTGTTACAACCAATTCATATTTATCTTGTTTAGATATCGAACCAAATGACCTAACTTTCTCTTGATGAAAAATATAAGCATCTGGATAAACTGTTTTTATTTGTGCTAAATGCTCTAATGTAAAGTTGTGTCGCAAAAGTTCTTCAACAGCTGGCTTTAATTTTTTAAATGTTATTAATTCTTTACGATTAAACAGTATAGCCGAAACCTATAAATATCAATAAACTGTAATATTATTTCATACATAAATTAATATACTACAATATAAATACAATAAATGATATATTCGAATACCGTATCAATGCATCTAAAAATCTCTGCTAAGAACCTATAGTTATATGGTAATGATAATCCTGATGTACCACTTTCAGTAAGTGATAAATATCTTTGATAAGCTGGAGTTTTATCAGGTTTACTTTTCACCGGACTAGTAGATTCCTTAGGTTCAAATAAAATACGACGTTCTGGACTTGCTTTAGCTAAGACTTCACTTTTTATAGGACTCATTAAGGCCTTGCTTGGCGATTTGAAGTTCTTTTGAGGACTATCATATAAAATAAAAATTAAGATAAGATATAAAAAGATTCTAAATATTATAGAAATGCATTTACCTGACTGGAATTTCAAGTTCAATTTGTACAAATCTCTGTATTTGAGGTTTATTAAAATCATTTTGTTTCTGAAGTATATTTAAACGTTCATCACATCTTTTTATACGATCAATAGAAGCTTTTAATTCTACTAGTCTGTTAGATTTGTTAATTCTATTTTTGATTTCATTCAAATCCAGACTTTTTTTAATAGAATCATCTCTAATTGATATCTTTTTTGGTGTAGTACATCCAACAGCAATCTGCTCATTTTGTTCATTTATTGTAGTCTGCTTTTTTTCTGCTACATTTTTCTTTGGTGTAGAAGATTGTTTTTTCTGTGGACTCAAAGTGCCTTTTTTCTCAAATAATACTTTTTTCACTTTTCCTTTTACTTTTAAACTTCCATTTTTCATTTCAGCATCATTACTTATTTTGAGAAAACTCTCACGAATATCTACTTGACCATTCTGATTTGGTTTACATGCTTGAGTTGCATAAGAGCAAGTAGTGATGACTTTACTTATCTTTTGTGCAGAAAATTTAGAATCAACTTTAAAAGTAGAATTATTAACATTGTTTGTTCCTTGCATCAATATCATTTTTGGGCTTGTTACTATAGTTTCTTCTTGTTCTTCAGGTAGAAATTTGGATGGTTGAAAAGTTTGGATTCTCGTTTGAAGTTCACTCTCTTCATTTATTTTCATATATTCTTGATCTAATAGTAAAACTTTAGATTTATTGCGTAAATCTTCATTAGCTTGTCGCTTACGTGTGTTAAAATAAGTCGTTATTGATGGCTGTGACATTGCTCTCAATTTAAATATATTTATAAATACATATATTTTTTTCTCTTGTGCTTTAACGAATTAAGTGACTCATATATTTTGAAAATCTTTAAACTTTTTCAATCTTATTTTGTATATTAAAACATTTCTGTTAACACTCTTCTCCGTATTTACAGAAATAGTCAGTTTTAGCGCGAAAACTGTCAAGATGTTTTAACTATGGAGTTTTAGGGGAAGAAAACATTATGCAACCCTCCATTTTCCAACTAGTTACTTAACATAAGTGTGCATTTAAGAACGCTATTTCATTCTCTCTTTTTCTCTCCCTCTCTTCCATTTCTTCATTTACCTTCTCTTTCTCATCGAACGCTTTGAAAAAAAAGACGTTTTTTTAAATTTAATTGATACTAGATCGTTTTTAAATAAATTTAAACTAAATTATTTTTATAATATTCATTTATTATAAGATATAAGAGACAAATAATTCTTTAATTTTCAAGTGACCCTTATCCTGATTTCAATAACGACTATAATTGTAATTACAATCATTGCATGTTGTTGCATTGTTTTATGTGATAGAACATTTTTTAAATAAATGATTTATTTATAACACAATTAAAAAATTCCCCGGTCCGAAAACATATTTAATTATTGGAAATCCTTAGATATTTAAGACCAACACACAACATTCCGTAAAGACATAAGACGTAAATTTATGATGTAAAATGTATAATCCATGACACACAGCCTTAAAACGTTGAATTCAACCAATTATTGATAATATCAAAGGTAAATTTGTGTCACGTCGCCGTCATCGACGTGTTTCTCACTAGGGGAGACTAGGAATTGTTTTAGTGAGGAAGCGTCAAGACACCGTCAGTGGCGTGTTTTTCCACCAAAATAAATTTGGTACAACTGTAGTATTAGGTGGGGGTCGCCATCAACGGTGTGTTTCCTCGCCAAGAAGAACGAAGATTTAGTAGTTCAGTACAAAGAGTCCAAGACGCAGGTTGTCGAGTATGGCGCAGTGACGCCCCGGTAATAAGGGAAAAAGAAAGTACACTTAAGAAATATAAGCATTAAGAATATTTTAAAATATTGTGTTCTTTAGTAACCGCAGTTACAAGTTATCTGAGTTATTGTCAAGGAATTTTATAATGAATACGTTTTTCGTTAAATAATTGTAAGGTTTGCGCGTATGGAATCAAAATATACGTTATAAACGCGTTTTCGGTTTGCTATTACAAATTTCTGTTATAACTGTGTGTGTGTAGTACATTTTTAGTATTATTAAACAAACTTATGTTATTGATAAATTTCGTATTTGGGTTTCAATTTCATTCTTCAACTATAAAATTCATCTAGTTCGCGCTAATGCTGGCTCATCTCATTGGACATCGTCTCAATCATCATTGGTAACCGGATCTCACGAACCATCATTAGAGGAAATTTTTACACCCGTTAAGTCCTAGGTTTTGAGAGAGCTCATTGGTGACAGTGAACCGCCGAAGGAGAATTGGTAAATTTAAGGTATAAACGAGTATATCTCACTCTCGCTCCCGTGCTACGAGCCAAAAAGAGAGGAGTTAGCGAGGTTGAGTAAAGGACGCAAGTCTTGACCAAACCGTATCAGCTACTTAGAGATTACTAGTCTTTTTGCTTTGTTGCTCCCCTCCATTTGGGACGTAACATTTGTAACTTATTTTATTCTATAAGAACTACTATGATGCTTGAATTATGCGACGTTTTGGCGTTTTAATCACAATATCAAAAAAAGAACTATGTTGGCTGAGCTAGTATTGCCATGTAGTGCTCGAGGAAGAAAAAATTCTGAGTAATGGAAGTGGTCATGTGGTCGATGACAGAAATTTGTTTCCCATAACAGTATATTTATATTTGGTTTGGGAAACTATTGATATGATGATAAGACAATTGTACATGAAAGTACCTGTTGTTATTGAAGATGTAAAGTTTAATCGAACTACCACCATTTCAAAAGAAGGCAAGGTTGAAATGATTGTTATGATTCGAAAAAGTAATTACTTCCTACTATATGTGTGTAAACTATTTATCAAAGAATTTAATATATATCAATCTTTACAAATGTACACAGGCAGTGGCTAATTCAAAGTGATTGAAAGAAGTGCGACAATTACTACTGGAATGATTCGTGTTGTAAAAGATTTATTGAAGGAGAAAGTATCTTTTGATATGATCAAAAAAAAAATGTTGACAATGAGAAAGAAGAATTAAACACAGAAGATATCTATAAAGAGTAAAAGTTACATTGCTATCAATACAACAGCCTCTTTCAATGTATGCATAATATGTCAGTTTCTGGAAGTAAAGCTCATATGAAATGGAAGAAGAATTATGTAGCACTCGTGGATAATTTATTTCAAATGAAAATTTTTAGTTTACATACTAGAGACATACTTGTGCTAATTGGAATTCAAAAATTGGTAATAGATACTAAAGCCTATCAACAATATCTTCGAAGTTTAATTACTAATGAATAATGTAAATATTTATAGTCAATGCATTTTAAAGTTATATACCGAGTCATTTTATATCGATTACTTCTAATCCTGATTTTCTTATTTCAGATGTATCTACATGATTATTTAAAAATATTGATGTTGTTGTACTAGAGGGGGTGGAAATGTATAATATTAGATTAACACGTTGTCAACCAGCATGAAACAGTTGATTTTCTCACCAGACCCAAATATGACTGCCACCAAGCATCAAAACGTAAGCAGAATGATAAGCGGGAATACCAAAGATGCAATTTGATTTATGCCAAATTTTGTTATGTCCTATCCATTGAAAAGAGGTGAAATGATAGCATGGGGAATATTAAATAAAATTCAATTGCGTCTTACTGATAAGAAAATCAAAAAATGTATTTCTCAGAATCTTATATATCAAAGCTTAGTAAATATGATGCTGCCATTACATTTAATGATGATAATGCTGGTAAATTGGAAGATTCTCAGAAACGCTTGGAGTGAAATATGACAGTCATAGCTGAGGATGTAAAGCAAGTTAACAAGGCAAAGTTACATGCTTGAAAAATGTCTAAAAAGGGGTGATTTTGGATTTGCTTGCACAGTATGGAAGAAGATAAATATTACAGTAGCCAAGGATTTTAGCTGCTTTTCCTACTAAAAAGTAAGTTTTTATCGAAATTATTTTTTAATCCTAATTTCTGAAAAGTTTCAATCTTTTTTAAACAAATGATCTGTTTTCTCAAGATTTATTTAAGATTGACTATGGATTTTTTGTTAAATTTGGCGGTAATCAACTTGTCAGCGATATTTAAATGGCACGCATGTTTATCCACTCTCATAGCGATTGTCCTTTGTCCTTGGCTTTTCCGTTAGGCATTCGGTTATTAGTTTTTGTTAGCTTAGCACCGTTTTTCTGTATTAGCAAATATTTTGTTCCTTAATTTTTATATTAAATCTGAATTTACTTTAATCTTTTAAGTGTTTTTCACTCGATCCACAACAATTAAAACCTAACAGGTTATGGGCCCAGATCGTTTCGTGAAAAAGAAAAGATAAAATTCTGCAAATATTGTAGAGAATATTCAAAAAGGTGAGATTAGTGTCCTTTGTGTAATACGATTACAAAAGCAAGATGAATATTGGAAAAGTAGAGAATATTCAAAAGTTAAATATTACAAATTATGAAACATGGAAAGTACAAATGAAGAGTGTATTGTGATTCAATGACTTATGGAAATATGCAAACGGACAAACAGTAAGACCTGAACAAAATGATGGTGACTGGATAAATAAAGATGAAAAAGCTATGGATTTAATAATATTAAGTATTCAACCGGATCAATTTAATTACATAAAAAATGCAAATTCGTCTGCAGAAGTATAGGACTCACTCAAAGAGGTATACGAATCAAATAGCCCTATGAGACAAAGTATACTTTTTAAAAAATTGTATAGATTAAAAAATCACAGACCCAAATTATGACAGAATTTATAAATGAATTTGTAAGAATAGGACAGCAACTAGAAGAATGTGATTTGAAATTACTACAAAATTTATTATCTATTTGGTTATTAAATGCTTTACCAGATGAATATGAAAATTTCTGTGTTGCCATTAAATCTAGGGAAAGAATGCCAAATCTGGAAGAATTAAAAACCAAATTTCTTGAAGAAGAAGCTACAAGATCTCACCATGAAAGGAACAATGAATCAAATAAAGAAGAAGCACTTCTCTTTAAGACAAAGGTATCACAAAGATGGGAGAAATCAGAGCAGAAAAATTCTCATACAGAACAAAGTAAGAAACATGATTATAAATGTTATACATGTAGTAAAATAGGTCATATATCCAAATACTGTAAGTTTAAACGCAAACAACATAATAATTCACAAAGTAAAGAAAATGCCATGTAAGTTATGGCTTTAAAAGTTAATTTACAGGAACCAGGCGTATAGTGTTTGGACAGTGGAGCCACAATGCATATGTGCAACGAAGAAAGAAGATTCGTAAATTTAAAAAAAAAGGAAATAAGGTAATTTTTCATAAAAATTATGTCAATATTATCAAAGAAAATGGAAAAAGTGGTGGATCCGTATGTATGAAAGCAGTGAGACAAGACGGAATATATTTAGTAAAAGAAACTTCTTCAAAGAATTATGCACATTTAACTAGAATACATACTAACGATTTAATGAAATGGCATCATAGATTAGGACATTTAAATTTTAATGATTTAAAGAAAATGAAAAACAAAGTAATAGATTTAAATAGAAAAATGAATGGCTCAAACCTGACTTGCGAAATATGTTACAAGAGTACAATTCACCAACTACCATGTAGTACATCAACCATTAGAGAAAAAGAAATTTTAGGATTAGTACATAGTGACATATGTGAACCAATGCATGTGCCATCATTAGGGGGAGCAAAATACTTTGCTACCTTTATAGACGACAGAACATGACATATAGAAGTTGCCATGTTAAGAAAGAGATCAGAGATATTTAAGGATTTTAAAGAATATAAAGCAAAGGTAGAAAGTTTGACAGGTCATCAAATTAAAAAAATCCGTACTGATAATGCTAAGGAATATTTATCAAGAGAATTTATTAACTTTTTTAAGAATGAAGGAATAACCAGACAACTATCGGTCGAGTATACTCCTCAACAAAATGGCGTTGAAGAAAGAACGAATCGTACTTTCGTTGAGATGGTAAGATGTATGCTTCTACAAGCTCAAGTGCCATATAGTTTATGGGCAGAGGCAATTAACACGGCAACATACATACGAAATCGTTATCCAACAAAGGCATTGGACAATAAGACACCTCATGAAAAATGGACTGAAAATAAACAATATATAGGCTACTTGAGGATGTTAGGAAGTCGTGTAATCGTACTTCAGAAAAGATATCAACAAAATAAATTCGCGCTAAAGGGGAAAGAATATCTATTGGTTGGTTATTCTAAGGAAGCAAAAGCATATAGACTTTGGGAAAAAGGAACAAAAACAATCGAAAAATACAAAGATGTTAGGTTACTAGAAGATGAAACTCCACACATTCAAGAAGGCAAAGAAGAGACATTATGTGAAATACCTTTAGATATACAGGAAAAAGGAGTCCAAAATCAAACCCTGACGGAAATAGAAGAAATTATGATTCAAACGGAAGATAATATAAAGCAAGAGCAAGATAATAATTTTAGCAATTCAGATACAGAGGAAGAAATTTACGGAACCTCAATTGAAATCGCACACGGAACACGGCTTCGTGGACGGCCAAGTCTTTTGAGGAATGGAAAGCCAGGAAGGCCCAAAAAGCTTTTCCATTACACTAACAAAGCCTCAAATAAAGACAGTGTACCAAATGGAGTACGAGAAGCTGTCAATAATGCAGAGAAGAAATTGTGACTAAGAGCAATGAAAACTGAATATAATTCGCTTATAGAAAATAACACATGGAGTCTAGTAAGTAGGCCAAAAGAGAAAACTATATTAACAAATAAATGGGTTTTTAGGGTAAAAGAAAACCATAACGGTTCCATAGACAAATACAAGGCTAAGTTAGTTGCTCGAGGCGATCAACAAAAGGAAAGAATCAATTATAACGAAATGTTCTCGCCAGTAACCAGATACGAGACAATAAGGACATTCTTAGCGTGCTGCGTGGAAAAAGAAATGTACGTGCATCAGATGGATGTAATCTTCGCATACGTTCAAAGAGATCTAAGCAATGAAATATATATGGTACAGTCATAAATGTTTATAGACAATAGCCAGAAAGACAAGGTCTGTAAACTCAATAAGCCACTGTATGGTTTGAAACAGGCGGGTAAGCAATGGTATCAAAAATTAGATAGTTATTTCATGAGTATTAATTTTAAGAAAACGGCCGCGAATCCATACGTGTACATTGATACAAATATAAATAGTGACGCGGTAATTATAGTTTACGTAGACGATTTATTAATTGCTTCAAGAAGCCTTAGATGGATAAAAGAGATTAAAAGCAAAATTCAAAATGAAAGACTTAGGTAAAATTAAAGATATACTAGGAATTCATATAGATAGAAACTGCGATACAGGAGAAATGAAATTATCTCAGCGATCCTACGTTGAAAATTTATTGAAAAGATTCAATATGAAAAACTGTAAACCATTAGGAACACCGCTTGAAACAAACGAAAAATTTATAGATTTAAATGAATGCAATTCGAACGAAGAAATTGAGATGAAAGATAAACCGTATCGCGAATTAGTAAGTAGTTTGATATACTTAGCGAATACAACACGTCCAGACATCGCATTTGCTGCAAATGCTTTAAGCCGTTTTTGCGAAAAATCACGAGTAAAACATTGGAAAATCAGCAAACGTGTACTACGATACTTGCGCAAAACAATATGCGATTATGTACAAGAAAGTAGACCGAAAATTAGAAGTCTATGTTGATTCGGATTGGGCCGGTGATATACAAGACAGATGTTCGTGCTCCGGTTTTACCGTAATTTTAGCAAATGGTCCTGTAAGTTGGAGCACAAGGAAACAAAAATGCGTAGCGCTTTCAACCATGGAAGCAGAATATATAGCTTTATTGGAAGCAACTAAAGAAACAGTTTATTCAAGAAGATTGCTATATCATATTAACACTAGATTTACGGACCGAGCCAATTTGACTCATGTAAACGTTCATTCCTCTTCCCCGCAGACCCCTTCATTTCGCATTATCGAATGTGGTATACCTATTTTCACGGTTGTGAGCCAATTTGACTCAAAGAATAGTTTAACAATTAATTGCATAACATGAAATGTATTACAATAGATATTTATTTTATCTGGTTATGTAGGGTTTCTATTACGGGAAAAAATTAGAAAAATTGTCTTTTGTTGAAAAAACTAATCAAAATAAAGAAAGATCAATCAGATAATGAATCGGATGCAATTGATATAGATCAACGTAATAACGAAATTGAATTAGAGGAGGAAGTCAATAAAATTGAATCTTCAAGCAGTGAAGATGAAGATCTTTGTTATATAGCTTTTAACAGAAAAAGAGTCAGGGTTATTTCTGATCCTGAAACCGAAAGCGAAGATGAAGTTTTTCGTTACACTGCTCTTAGTAAAAAAAGAGCTAGAGTTATTTCTGATTCTGAAACCGAAAATGATTTAGACGCTATCGATACATCTTCTGATAAAGAAATTTCAGCCGAAAAAGCTGCTGATGGGACTTTATGGGAAACATTGAACGAAGGCAGAAATGTGGGTAGATCACCGATTTATACTATATTCAAAGACATTTCTGGTCCAACCGCCTATGCTAAAAGGCATATTATGCTTGGTTCGGCAAGTAGCGCATTCAATTTAATAATTGACAAAGGTATAATGGCGTATATAAAATCATGTACCGAACTCGAAGCTCGTCAAGTTTTCTACAACATTTTAGATTTAGCAGCTATCAATGTTTGGATTCTGTATAAAGAGACGACTTAAGTAAATATTTCACGAAAAGATTTTATTTTTCAATTGGCTGAAGAGCTAAGAAGTAAATATAGAGAAGTCGAGAACACTTCAATTCCAATGACAGAAATTCATGCTACTGACGCACGGAAGAATTGTCAAGTTCAACAATCATGCAAAAGAAACAGATGTACAAACCATTGTGCTAAATGTAATAGAAATGTTTGCGGAAAATGTGTTTCAAAAACAGGGTTTATATGTAAAAAATGTTTTCCATGAATTTTTTGACAATAAACATTTCATTTAAATTGATTTGGAACTATATTTTTTGCAAAAAACTTCAATTTTCTTGTATGAGTCAAATAGGATCACTTCAGAAAAAATAGGTATATAATCAACATCCAACAAACATTTTTTGTGATAACCAAAGTGCAATTACTTTATGTAAAGATAACGTCCTTCATTCTAGAAGTAAACATATAGATATAAGATATCATTATTCCCATCAAGCTCTAGAAAATTGTGAAATAAATGTAAGATACCTGAGTACTGCAGATATGATAGCAGATATATTAACTAAAGCATTGTCAAAGTCTAAACATGTAAAATGCGTCAAATTGTTAAATTTATGCGATAGAGACATAGGTGAAAACGCTGACTTGTGATTAAGGGGGGGTGTTAAATTTGGCGGTAATCAATGTGCCAGCGATATTTAAACACTTTAATACTTTTCACTTGATCCACAACAATTAAAACTTAACATTTTTCTACAGTTCATTTATAATATTCTTTTGATACTGTATATTTAAAATTGTAGAATACAAATATTTAAGATAAAAACAAAAGAAGATAATTGTTAGAATAATTAGATAGAACAAAAATTTTATTTTAACTCCTGGCATATGTAGTTCAATGAAACTAAAGAAGTAAGTTCATAAAGCATATAAGTGACGTACTAAAGTTTCATTAGTTATTGAGAAGATGGATCATGAAGTTAATAAATTTAACATTATTGGGACTGATTATTTATATTCTCCTTAACATTTACTGTTTCATGTTGAAATTGAAAAAAAATCTATGAAAAATTGAATCTATGCTCTGACGTTAAGATTATAGAATTATCAGTTTAATTCTCAGAAGCGAATGAAAAAACTCACCTGAAAGAGAAAATTTAGAATTATAATATAAAATTAAAACAAATTTCTAATTCACGTTTGTGTTTATAGATCGATTTGGAAGATGAAGGGATGAAGGGATTTTGAGGGATGAAACTGCTGTAAAGAGGAGATGGCCAAGAAGTGGCTCTTGCGAAAAGAGATTCAGCTGTTGGAACATCAACTATGGAATCGTCCGTCGAAATAATTGACAAGCTTACACCTATTCAAAAGTTTTACGATGGTGAAAGTGTATTTTTGATCAGCGGAACTGGATTCATAGGGAAATTATGAATCGAAAAATTGTTAAGAGGATGTCCTGGTATCAGATGCATTTATGTTTTGATATTTATAAAAAAAAAGAAAGAAACGTCCTTCAACGAATGGAAGAAAAAAGGGAAAAATGTCCTTAAATACATGGAAGAACTTATGGAAGATTCGGTAAGTTGTTTATTATTTCTATATTTTCTTTGATTCTCCTTTAACTATGAGATTCTCTGTGTTTGTTAAATAATATATACAGGATGTCTCATTTATTTTGAAAAATTGTAATATCTCGTAAAAGACCGAATTTAAAACACAAGTTTTTGTATGGAGTTATATAATATGAAGGGATATATCATGTGATGTCAATTTTATTACGTTTCAAGCAGTGGGGGAAATTTTTAAGTCAAATTCATTTTTCTTAATCGAACTATATAACTGTTTTTTAATACTTGGATTATATTTGTTGAGACGAATTTAACGACATGCCATATGAAGCTATTAGTCATTATAAAATGTTATAAATTATATCAGGTTTATGAATTTCTAATGAATTGTATCATAACAGGTTGATAGGCTGCATATTGTAGATAAATGAATTTCTTATGAAATAAATGTTGTTTACTCAGTTAGATAGAATTAAAATCATAAAAAGTGATAAAAAGTTCGTCTTTTGTTTACAGTATGCAGTTTAATAGTCAGGAACTAGTGATATAGGTTTGTACTCCTTACTATTAGGATCTCATGAATTTGTAATGTAATATATAATATTTTATAATAATAAAGAATATATAGTTCCATTAGAAAAAAATGAATTTGGCTTTGAAATTTTCCATGTCATTCGACCTACAAAAAACAAATTTGGCATCATATGATGTTTTCGATCATACCAAACAAACCTCTCCAAAATTTTTTTGCTTGCTTCAATCTCTCACGAAGTATTTTAATTATTCGAGAGATAAATGGAACACGTTTATTTATTTTTTTATGGCACTTATTTAAGTGAAGCAAAAAGAATGTACAACTCCGTAAACGTGCGTTTTCTAGTTATTTTTAGTAGTAATGTAATCCTTGTAGAATAAAACAATAAATCGTGTATGTTGATTAATTTAATATTCCTTGTGATATCCACATATCGAGAACCTATTCGAGGATGGATTGATAATACGTACGGGCTAGTAGGAATTATTGCAGGCATTTTAATAGGATTAATGCGAACTCATCATTGCGATGGGTCGCTAAAAGCAAACTTGGTATCTGCAGAACTGACAATCAATGGATTAATAACTAGTGCATGAGACATTGTTAATAATCTAAGGTAGCATCAAATGATCTCGTTCATGATCGTATTAAATAATGAGTTTAGAAAAAATTATATTACTTCGTCCTTACTCGAATATTGGTGTATAAGAAATGTCGGATTTTTAAATGAGTATTAAAAACATATCTTTTTTTAAAAGAAATATTTATTAAATAAAAATAGGCTTCATTTGCTCGGATATATTTTACCCAACGAGTTTTAATGTAAAATGCCATTCTTAAAGTAAAGGTTTTTTTGTTAATAAAATCTGCTATGGAAGTTTTAAGATTCTCTTCATTTTCAAAGTGTTTTTCCCATAACAACAGTCCGAGGTATTTAAAGAAATGATAGTCCGTTGAAAATAGGTCGGGTGAAACGGTGAATGTTGCAAAATTTTATAGATTAAGACAGTCAATTTTGCAACGGTCTGTTGCGACGTATGCGGTCAAGTGTTTTTGTGGAATAATCGATTAACTAGTGATAGAAGTATAATTTTTAATTTGTAATGCATTTGATCAATGTATTGGCAGTATTTCGTGGCAGTGATGATTTCCCCAGTTCGTAACGAAAATATAACGGAAGCAGTGTAATTAACATTCACATGTAATTAAAATCCGACATTTCATATGACCTAATATAATCTTTCAGATCCAATGAAGATATTCCCATTTACAATTACGTATTCGAGGAAAATCCAATCACTTACGACACACTGAAGAAAATGATGTTTAAGTATGAACGATTGATACCGTCTAAAGAAATAATTTGGTACTGTAGTTTTAGGATGACAAAATAACGACCGGTCTATCTATTCTATGTGTACATTCTGCATTTACTATAAGCTTTTATAATCGATACGATCGCTTTGGGTGTTGGTAAACAGCTAAGGTAAATTTCTCATATCATATTTTTTGGAGGGAAAGTATTTGAACGCTAGAAGATTGAAAAATTTCATACTGGTAATAATCCTTTTCGTTAAAGGTTACTCGGAGTATATAAGAAAATTCACCAATGTCGGATGTACTTTTTTATTTTTCTACTAACGAATGGACCTATACAAATGAAAGATGGAACGTACTAGCGAGGAAGCTAACACCCGAAGATAGTGAATTGTTCTTTTGTAATATAAAAGACTTTGGTTTTAATACTTACTTCCAAGGTTATTTCTAAGGGATAAGAAAATATATTTTGAAGAATCCCATTGAAACGCTTGCACAAGCTCGCATAAAATGGCGAAGGTATCTTGTTTCTTGCATTTTTAATTCATCATCCGTTTATTATTGACAATCATTTACAAGTGATATTAATTTTTCTATTTTTTAAGGCTTTACTGGACCCATCAAGGCTTCAAACTTTTTATATCCTGTATTTTTTTATGATCACACGGGCCATTGTTTCCAAACTACTTCTACGTCCGCATCTTCGTGAAAGAAGCAATATCGTCAAAGAGGATGAAGAGGAAATAATAATAATAATAATAATTTACGCTTTCACCATAGTACAAGTAAATTATTTCTCTCATAATAATAGAGCTTTGTTAAACGGTTTTATGAGATGTATGGGATAAAGATAATTTTGATAGCGGGGTATATTTTTGTCAATTTTTACTCGTAAAATATCGAGTAGGTTTGATTTTTTTTTCGTCATTTTGAAGGTCTGGTATTTCTTACTCCTCTGACGGCGGCTATATTGCAGGTCGCAGGTTGATCCAAAAAAAAAAAAAAAAAAAAAAAAAAAAAAAAAAAAAAAAAAAAAAGAAAGAAAGAAAAAATAAATTTCAAACGAATTTTCAATCTGTTCAAATGTTGTTATTGAGATGTACGTTGTACAAAATACAAAATATACGAGACGAAAATTTAAAAAATTCAGTTGCTCTTTGAAAAATTAGGTATTAATTTTTTTCAATAGTTTACTGACTTTCCAAATAACAAATATCTAAGATAAAACAATCTAGTCTAATTATTTCGATAAATTAGTAAAAGTTCAATATACTTTGAGCATACATTGTTTTTAAATTGATCGGTTGAGTAATTTCTTTTTTGAAATTTTTACCATCAGAGTTGAGTATATTTAATATATTTACAATTGATATAAAATGCCAGCTCTGAGAAGTGAATCTTTCTGAAATTTTGAATTCTTTTTTCAACAGCTGTTTTCTTTTTTTGGAAGATTTGCTCGTTTTTTTTAATCCCTTATTGTTCTTGCGGAATGCAGGACATCACAGACCAACTTTGAACTCAATTTAAAATAAGTAAATGTTTGTAAATAGGACTTGTGCTGCCATTTATCTATAGTTGAGATATGTATCTTTATATGTCAATCTTCAGAAGGAGTCCGCGTTGTGTCAGTTACTGTATTTTGATCAAGTAAAGTTGAAGTTCGGAATATCTGAGGTATTACACCCCCAGTGCATAGAGTTAGTTTTGCATTAATTTTTGATTCTTTATTATTGAAAATTTGTAATTCATTCATGCTTTAAATAATGTAATCCTATATATAAACGTGCTAGAAATGATTTTCTAACCTTATGTCTCGTTCGTACTTAAGATCAAATGCAATCAATGAAAATGAAAAACTAGCTATTGTACATATAGTACTATAATGAAAATAAAGGAAGAGTCGACTCTTTTGATCAGTTACGTCACTCATTCACTGTTAGTAGAAAAATTAATCGTTGGCCTATAAGAAATTTCTTTTGGATGTTGGATGTGGCCGCTATAAATGCCAGAATATTACGGAAATGTAAAAATGCTGGTAGAAATGTTAAAATTTCTCCACAATTTTGTTTGAAATAACTCTATATGCATCTTTGTAAGGATTGTTTATTAGAGCGTTTCAATATATCATTCCTTCGAATTGATTTAAGATTAGGAATTGAGAGTATACTCAGACTTGATACTGAGCAGATGAATTCTCTGAAGTTATAGTATATGAAAAACAACACCGACTTATGAGTTGTCCACGTTCAAAAGACAGAAAAATTATGAATGTCCCTCATGTAGAGTGTTGACTTATGTGTTCAGTGCATCGATCACTAGTAAACACATTATTTTTTTTTTATTATAATTTTGTTCTTTTACAGCTCTTTGTAGAAGTAAGAGATAGTATGTATGGTAATTTCAATTAAATTAATGGAAAAAAGTCAATTTTTCGTATTGCATGATTCATGAATATTTTTTATAATGTCAAAATTGGAAATGCGTTTTCAAACCTACTGATTATTATTTTCAATGTTTCAAAGAATATACAGTATTTTTTGGAGTTAGAATTATTCATTCAGTATAAATGACAGCTGTTAAAAGTACCTAAAGAGTGCACCCTAAATGCATAACTTGAAATTATTTTAAGTTGTGCACAAGTAGGGTTAAACTTTCCAGCAATTGTGCGACGAACATTAGAGCGAGGAATAAACATCTATTCCAAGAATTTTACGTAAATTATAATATTTATATTATTCGAAGCTATCGAATGTGAGAGGAATGATGTATCACATTTTTTGTTCGTCATTTATACAAATGCCATAGCGTATTCTTTCATAGAATGGTTTAAAAAATATTTTGAAATATTTCATTTTTAATAATTAACTATTTTTGGATTGTCCAATTTTCAGATTTTTGTATTGGTAACATTGTTAATCATCAACAAAACTCATGAAAAGTACTCTTTCTTTGTATTCAATTAAGAAATTAGGTAAGTTAGTCGTAGCATAATTCAAGAATGGTCAGTTTTTGGGTGACTGAAATACGTTTTGGTATATTTACTATCTGAGAATATTCGAGGCATGTTGATATGAAGTCGTACAGCTAACTAATGATTACTGATTTTAATATGAAGCACATTACCTTCTACATCTCAAATAGTAAATGCAGCTTGTGTAAACAGATTAGATAAATATTATATAATCAATTTGTTCGTATAATAGGTACTATATCGAACAATATAGTATATAGTACATAGGTACTATATCGATTTTTGTTATAAATTTTAAACAATCATTTTTGCACCTATATTAATATGACATTGACGTTCGTTGAGTGCAAGAAAAAATAGTACGAGTTTTCAACTCACACTAGGTCAGAATAAAAACCCATACGAATCGATTCGCAAGAAGCTGTTACGAAGAAATAACTAGAAGATTAAAGAAAAACTACAAATTGGATTTATTAAATTTTCTTCAACTTTAAAAATTCTGAAAAAAATATTATCGTATTCATTGATCAATTCTCTATAATATCCTAGAATTATAAATTGTAGGATTGATAAGAACTGTGTCAAAACAACGGTTGATTCACAGGCGACGCCGCGGGCGCCCGCGACGCGCTGTTTTGACACAGTTCTTATCAATCCTTCAATTTATAATTCTAGGATATTATAGAGAATTGATCAATGAATACGACGATATTTTTTCAAAATTTTTAAAGTTGAAGAAAGTCTCGTGAACCACGTTTGAAAAATATAATTGTTTATAACAAATGAAATGGTCAATTATAGTGAAATGAAAAAATATGTTGTTAAAGTGTCATTCAAGAGCTACAAAACGCGTTTTTGTAGAAGTCTGTAGGATTAAAAGAACCGGAGATATGAGCAGTTAAAGGAGGGCGTGTTTTCGATTTTTCGTCGTTTTTCGGAAATTTCAACCACGTGTAACTTCTAAACTAGGGGTGATAAAAATAAAATAAAAATTATTTGATCCATCATTTGTTACAGAGAAACTGTAAAAAAATTTATTTCAAAATCAGAGAAGCCAAGGTCATTTTTCGCCCGTTTTTGTCCGATTTGACGTGGAATGACTCCCAACACGCATACACAAATCACCCATACACATACACACACGCATACACGCAACACACCATACACGCATGCATCCATAAACACTACCCCATCCATCACTGTTACATCTCCCAACGTATAGACTTATAAAATACATAACGAGTATCTTCCGTGCCCGCTATATAAGGAGTCAATTTATTTACACTTGTATCACTTATAAGAATAAGGAATTGTTAATAATAAAACAAGTGTAATTAAAATCATTTATTTACTAACAGTATTGTATTCTACATATCCTTGCTCGCTGTACAGGGAGTCCTTTTAACAACACTAACAAATATTATAATACACTGGGGAACACCTTACGCTTCACGAATTCATTTATAATAATTAATACATAAGTTATAATACGCATCTTAAGGAGAAGTCCTAACACGTGTCGTTAAGTCACCAAGAGTCCTAACAAGAGACTTAAGCCTCAAGACCCTCGGAAGACCAAGCGGTACTAGGCCATAACACGTGGATGCCGAGAACAATGAGTCCATACAGTAGGGCCATGACGCACTTCCGCAGTCCGAGCCATAACACGTGACGCTGAGAACAATGCGCCCACTCAGCTAGACCATAATACGTGGAAGCAGAGATCGCGCGTTCCTCTACGCGCAATAGCTGACGGAGCGCGGGAAGCTACGAGCCGTCCACCGCATCTCCACTCTCGTCGCCGTCCCATCAATCAGCTACACTCTCGGATGGAGCTGCCGCCGCCGCTAGGGTTCAGTATAAAAGAAGCCGCAGAGCAGTGCGGATCGGATATTTCGACTCCAGCTCCCAGACAGTGAACATCGGGCTATTACACGAGAGAGTCTCTTACTCTTTATTTGTATTATAAATTTTATACTTTAAAATAAATTAGTATTAGTGGAAGTCTTCGTCTTATTAGTCGGAACCTCGGTCACTACTTACAGTTCGCGACTCGTGTTAACTACGTGTTCCTGAACCGACGTGTGGTCGACAAACTCCTCATCTCTCTCTGTACATTTCAACCTCTTCAAGCTCTCCTTGAACTAACGGGGCGTACGAATCGCCCGGGTTCGTTCCTTCTAAATCATTGAACTATCGGGGCGTACGAATCGCCCGGGTTCTTTCTTCCTTAAATCACAGAACTAACGGGGCGTACGAATCGCCCGGGTTCATCCTTCTTAGAACTATCGGAGCGTACGAATCGCTCGGGTTCAATTATCCTAGAAGTCCCGTTGTATCCTAAGGAAGACGCACATGCCGAAAACACGTCGGGGCGGACGCAAACAGTCTTCGGAGTCTCCTCGCGAGTTATTATAGTGATACGCGCCAGCAGGCTAATCTGGGCATCGATCCGTCAGCCATCAAGCCAAGGATCATCGAGGACATCGCTCTCTGCCATCCCAGACCTGACACGCAGCAGAACCTGAGGTCTCCATCCAGCAGAGTCATTGAATATCGGCTCATACCGATCAGCTGCCCGGAGTGTACTTTCGTTGCCGGACAGTTACCACCGAGCGACCCACGAACGGCTCGCTACTTAGAATTATACGCCAAGAAGAACTGAAGACTATCCAAGTAAGTAAATCATCTTCTCGAAGACGTAATCTATCGTTAGGCCCGTCCCGTGCCACGAACTACGCATAGTAGGTAACGGCCGAATAGGGCAAATATCCCATTGAAGCAGGAGCTCCTTGAGAAAAAGAACATAGTTCTTTTTTTTTAAGGCCCGTGCTAAGTGGGACGTAACAAAATTTTGTGACAGCGGTGGGATAACTAGCGATACATCATGTCTACCGAGAGGAGCGAACGCATCGAGACACGCAGCATGGCTGCGCGTCAACCAGACGAAGTCACGATCGATGAGGTACGATTAAGAATGAACAAATTAGACGCAGCCGAACGGGCCCTCATTGAACGTGAACGCGTCATTCGCGAACGTGAACAGGAACTTCGCGATCATGCTCAGCGTCTCAACACTGCAAAATCGGAAGAGGCGGATCCTCTTACATTCCTGATGAGGGAGATATTGGCACTCAGAACGGAGAGCCAACAACACCTTCCGTAAGAGCATACAACACCTTTGCGTAAGTATTATAATTAACATTAATCGTTTCATTATGATTTTATAATACATGCTTTTTTGTAGATACTAAATTACTTTACAAATGAATGACGCTCTGAGAAAAATCACAGCGGCTATATTCTTAAGAAGATGGTGGGGAGACATCTTTTTGACCGTTGTCTCGGACTCCGAACTCTACACTAGCGCCATGGTGCGCGGCAATAACCGTTTGTCGGTGATGTTGAGTCCTAGACGTAGGTTTTACTTAATTTTTCATTTATTTAGTTTAAGTCTATCCACATGAACAGTTGAATGGCCTTTCTGCGTTTCGATCCTTACATTATTATCTAAAACTTGTATAATTTTATATGTTCCTTCATACTGGCTGTCTAATTTGCCTTTAATCTTTCCCTTTAGGAGGTACACGGAATCGCGTGTCGGAAAACTCACTACTCGTTGCTTTTTGTAGGTTCCGTCCATATTGGCAGATCCACTTATAATCAGGATATGGAGGTGTGCTTAGTTTCGCTCCGATCCCGTTAGGAGGCTACTCGATCTCAGAGTCAGACTTCCGGTGCGTTGTGCCTGCTTGTGAAGTCGATGCGTCAGTGGGCGGATGCACTTACGTCGGTCATTATCAGAGTATGTTCCATAGTGGTTTTTGGCCTCGCATGGTGTAGCGTTTGTCGGGCGATTCTCCGATGCCTGAACTTGTTGAGCGTTTGTTTTCTGGCTAATTGGCCGGATGTTTGGTGTTTTATGTTCTGAGACGTCCAAGAGCACAAATGCGGTAACGTTTAATGGAGATCTGGCGCGATTATGTGCGGTCAGACCTTGTGTTACTTTCACTTGCGTAAGTATTATAATTAATATTAATCCTTTCATTATGATTTTATAATACATGCTTTTTTTGTAGATACTAAATTACTTTACAAATGAATGACGCTCTGAGAAAAATCACAGCGGCTATATTCTTAAGAAGATGGTGAGGAGACATCTTTTCGACCGTTATCTCGGACTCCAAACTCTACACTAGCGCCATGCTGTGCGGCAATAACCGTTTGTCGGTGATGTTGAATCCTAGACGTAGGTTTTACTTAATTTTTCGTTCATCTAGTTTAAGTCTATCCACATGAACAGTTGAATGGCCTTTTTGCGTTTCGATCCTTACATTATTCTTATCTAAAACTTGTATAATTTTATATGTTCCTTCATACTGGCTGTCTAATTTGCCTTTAATCTTTCCCTTTAGGACGTACACGGAATCGCCCGTCGAGAAACTCACTACCTTTTGCTTTTTATCGTAATATCCTGTGGACTGGATTTTTGCGTTTTCAAGGTTCTCTCTGGCGGCCTCCTACGATTTCTGCAACTGTTCTTTTAGTTTAGCCAAATACGATGCGTACGTTTCATCTCGTAAATCATTGTATGTGATGTCGTTCAGCATTTTGGCTAATTGGCCGAAGATCAGTTCATGCGGAGTGTATTGCGTACCTTCGTGTATACTGGTGTTATATGAAAACATCGCTATATCGACCCAATCGTCCCATTCAGAGTTATCTTTTATGAAATGTTTTAGGAATTTAGCTAACACATGGTGTGAGCGTTCTATTGAACCGTTGGATTATGGTCGATAAGCGGTGGTTTAATATCTTTCTATTTTAAATTTCTTGGCTACTGCTTTCATTAATTCTGACAAGAAAGCAGTGCCTTGGTCGGTCAATATTCCTTTCGGGCTGCCGTATTTGCATATTAAATTTTTTATGAATGCATCAGCTACTTCGAACGAAGAAGCTTGTTGTAGAGGTACTGCTATAGAATATTTGGTTAGAAGATCTTGCATCGTTAAAATATAATTATTACCCAGCTTACTAGTAGGCATCGGTCCTACTATATCCATTGAAACTTTATCGAAAGCCCTTCCAGGTGTGTTGGTAAGGGTCATCAGTTGTTTGGTTTTCTGTCTGACAAGCTTCTTGGTCTGGCAGCTGCGGCAGTTTTAGATAAAATTTTGTATATCGGTTTTAAGATTAGGCCAGTAATACCTTTGCTTTATACGCCAGTACGTCTTATTGACTCCTTTGTGACCTCCCACGGGAGTAGCATGATTGTCATGGATAATTTGGATACGTTCGATCTCCCTGGGTATCATGATTTCGTGTTTTAGTATGATAATTTTTGTTTCATGACCCGCGAAGATCAAACTTATCTTGCGTCTAATGTTTATCCATGATATGTCTGCGATATTATCTCTAGAAATGGCTATTGTTTTTAAATTTAGTTCGATGGCCGCGTCCAAAAGAGAATGTAATACTTCATCCAAGATTTCCAATTGGATGGAGACGGATGTTCTCTCCTGGACGGGTAACGCGATGAGATACCGGTTGTCTCGTTTCGTAATTTTTACTCTACCAAGCTTGGTAGCCTTTTATTATCTGCGAGTTCTTTGGCTCCCTTGTCGATAGGAGTCCCAGTCTTTGTTACAAAAAATGCTATATGGCCTTTATGCATCGTTATCCTATCTTTTACCTCTATTACGTTACCTTCGTATCGTGAGAAGTCCAGTTCGTCATCGTTCGTTTCGTCTGTACCGTTAGTCTCTTCGTTTATGTTTATGTTAGGCGTTTCCGTTTCAAGTGCGGTTTCGGGTTTTGATATTTCTTGCGTACGACGTCTCTTAGCGAGCGACGAGAATATTTCATCGTCACTCGAGCTGGTCCCTGTTATCGGAAGGATCTGTTTACTCGCCTCGATAGGGTTACGCGATAGGGCGTCAGCGTTGAAGTTTCGTTTACCGGCTTTGTAAACGATATCGTATTCATACTCGGCGAGTTTGTGTCGCCATCTGATAAGCCGAGAGGACGGATCTTTTACAGAGTTTAACCAAACTAACGGACGATGATCGGTGATTAGACTGAATTTATGCCCGTATAGATAAGGTCGGAAATAATTAACGGCATAAATAATGGCAAATAGCTCTTTTTCTATTGTCGAGTAGTTTTGTTCTGCTTGATTTAATATTCTCGATGTATAAGCTATGGGCAGATCTTTAACGACTTCTCCCTGACTGAGAATTCCCCCGATCGCGTAATTTGATGCGTCGGTAGTTACTAGGAAAGGTTTAGTAAAATCAGGGAATTGCAAGAGCGGTTGCTCACACAAAAGGCTTGTTAAAGTTTTGAATGCCTTGTTTTGGGCGTCCTCCCACTTAAATGGTACGTCTTTCTTTAAGAGGTTTGTCAACGGTTTACTTGTACCTGAGAAATTTGGTATGAAGCGTCGATAATAACCTGCCAGTCCCAGGAATTGTTTTATGTTCTTTGCATTCTTTGGCGTCGGGAAGTTCTTGACTGCCTCTATTTTTCCTGGGTCTGGTTTCACTCCATCCGCGCTAATGATATGTCCGAGATATACAACCTCCTTCCTGAGAAGATTGCATTTCTCGGGCTGTAGTTTTAGATTGGCGTCACGGAGACGGGCACATAATTTTCGGTATTTCAAGAGGTGCTCTCGTAGTGAGCTGGAGTATATTACTATGTCATCCAAATAAACAAATAATTCATTACCTTGCAATCCGGTCAGGATATTGTTCATTAAGCGTTGGAAGGTGGAAGGAGCGTTTTTGAGACCAAAGGTCATACGTTTGAATTCATAATGCCCGAATGGCGTGGAGAAGGCCGTTTTCGGTGCGTCCTCTTTATCCATGCCGATCTGATGGAAGCCCGATGCGAGATCGAACGTACTAAAATATTTCGCGCTTCCCAGTTGATCTAGTATTTCCGTTATGTTCGGCAGTGGATAACTGTCTTTGATAGTTTTTTCATTTAACATCCGGTAGTCAATGACTAATCTCCATCTTTTATTCCCTTTTGCGTCCGGTTTCTTCGGAACTATCCATAGTGGAGAATTATACGGGGACGTAGATGATTTGATCACGTTATTTTCTAAAAGTTCTCCTATTTGTTTGTTTATCTCTTCCTTATGAATAGGCGGGAAGCGATACTGTCGGACATTCACTGGAATGGAGTCCTCTGTCTCTATCTTGTGTGTTACTGTGTCGGAGTATGTCAGTCTGTCACCCGGTAAATGAAATAAGTCTATAGATTCTTTGATCATATCCTTTGCTACAGTTTTCTCTTCGTCGTTCAATTCGTCTAAGTTAATATTCTGTAAGGCTAGTGCGTAACGTTCGTCTGTCTTGTTTATGCGTTTGCAGGATTTGGAAGGAATAATGTGAGTAGGAGGGACGGCATGTTGGGTCTCGGTTTCCTGTTCGAGTTTCGGAGAAATGTTTATCAGACTGCTTATGTTATCGTCTTTCGATTCGAGTCGAGGCACTTGAGACGTAATCTCCTCTGAGTGCGATAAGAGTTCGGTTTTATTTATCTCGAACTCTTCTAGTGTTACGGACGGAGGTTTTATGTTGACGTCCGTATCGTTGGTGTTAAATATTTTGATGTATGCTTCGCCGTGGTTATTTGACACCACTGCTTCTCCGGCATAAATTCCTTCTCCGAAATTCAAACGCGGTAAATATCCCGTTTCTAAATCGTTATTCTTTATCTTTATCTTACAGACGTTGCTCGTTCATCCCGGAATGGTTATCTCCTTTGATTGAACAAAGGGCATAACTATTCCGTGCCATTCTATAGACTCTTTTTCGTAATCGATTTTGGCTGTTTTTTGAAAGAAGTCGGAACCCAAAATACCGTCGTAGGGGATAGGAAAGGAATTTGGTACTAACTGGAATTTAAGCGGATATCCGTGAATTCGTATGGTTACCGAACCGTACGTGGTAACGGTTTCGTCGGTGATACCGCTCAGTCTGACTTTGTCGTTTTCGTTGCATATTATATCCCCGTTTGCCATTTTTATTTTTAATATGTTGAGTTCCGAACCCGTATCAACTAGGAACTCCGTCTCTTTAGCTAGGTCGTCAGAGGAAAGGATGATAGATGGGGAGGTAGCTTCTTCTTTTAGTTGGAGGACGTAGACACGATTGGCTTCTCTTCTTTTGTTATCGTTCTCACCGGGCGCCCTGGCGCGGTCTCTGCGGATGCGCCTTTCCTCAGAGACGTTGGTTCGTTTCCCGACTGAGCTTCTCTCCATCTTTTCTTCCGGCATTCTTCTATCGTATGGCCGATGTTCTTACAATACGAGCATTCCTTCCTATGCTTTTGGTCTCGTGGTGAGGAAGGAGAGTAGCGAGAGGATGGAGAGGATTGACGGGAATTCCCGGGAGGTGGAGTATAAGGCCCATGAACTTGTGTCTGTGACCGGCGTTGCTGGTCACGTGATTTCTTGTAACATTGAGTTTGTGTATGACCAATCCTCTTGCAATACGAACACGAATCTGGGCCTGGAGGAGTTCTAGTAGACCGGATATTTGGTCTATTGTTTCTTTTAGATTCAAAGTAATAGTAATCCATTGGTTTTTCTTGGTATGTTTTTGCTTTATACTGTGGTCGCGGCCTTACCAAACCTCTTCTATCCCATTCGTGCTGTATTGACGAGTGTAGTTGGATTGCTTTGTCGTACGCATCGCCTAAGTCTCGACATCGTAACGCATTCAAGTAGGGATGGTAATCCATCGGTAACTCAGAACAAAAGCTTCTTAAAACTAATTCGTCTATTTCTCGCTTCTTGCTGTCCGTAATTTCTCCCCAAAACCTTTCTTCATCAAGGAGACTCTCGTGTAAATCCTGCACACGGCCGATATAATCTATAATCTGTTCATTCTCCGACATGAGTACGTTCTTTAATTCTGTCCGATAATAGTCTAAAGAATGGTATGTACCTAATGTCTGTCGGAGTCGGCTATACAACTTGAACATCGTCTTCGGATAATGTCTATCTATCGCGACATGTGCCGAGTCTTGGAGCTTCCGTATCGCGGCTTGGGTAAACAAATCCTCCGGGTACGCGGGGATCATTTGTCGCGCGCGCTTACAAGCTCTAATAAATGAAGAAAGAGGCATGTTTTTTCCATCGTATCGCGGTATAGACGCGAATGCCTCGTTAATTTGATGGTTAGGAAGGTGTTGTTGGCTCTCCGTTCTGAGTACCAATATCTCCCTCATCAGGAATGTAAGAGGATCCGCCTCTTCCGATTTTGCAGTGTTGAGACGCTGAGCATGATCGCGAAGTTCCTGTTCACGTTCGCGAATGACGCGTTCACGTTCAATGAGGGCCCGTTCGGCTGCGTCTAATTTGTTCATTCTTAATCGTACCTCATCGATCGTGACTTCGTCTGGTTGACGCGCAGCCATGCTGCGTGTCTCGATGCGTTCGCTCCTCTCGGTAGACATGATGTATCGCTAGTTATCCCACCGCTGTCACAAAATTTTGTTACGTCCCACTTAGCACGGGCCTTAAAAAAAAAGAACTATGTTCTTTTTCTCAAGGAGCTCCTGCTTCAATGGGATATTTGCCCTATTCGGCCGTTACCTACTATGCGTAGTTCGTGGCACGGGACGGGCCTAACGATAGATTACGTCTTCGAGAAGATGATTTACTTACTTAGATAGTCTTCAGTTTTTCTTGGCGTATAATTCTAAGTAGCGAGCCGTTCGTGGGTCGCTCGGTGGTAACTGTCCGGCAACGAAAGTACACTCCGGGCAGCTGATCGGTATGAGCCGATATTCAATGACTCTGCTGGATGGAGACCTCAGGTCCTGCTGCGTGTCAGGTCTGGGATGGCAGAGAGCGATGTCCTCGATGATCCTGGGTTTGAAGGCTGACGGGTCGATGCCCAGGTTAGCCTGATGATGTGTACCGCTATAATAACTCGCGAGTAGACGCTGGAGACTATGTTTGCGTCCGCCCCGACGTGTTTTCGGCATGTGCGTCTTCCTTAGGATACAACGAGACTTCTAGGATAATTGAACCTGAGCGATTCGTACGCTCCGATAATTCTATGAAGAATGAACTCGAGCGATTCGTACGCCCCGTTAGTTCTGTGATTTAGGAAGAAAGAACCCGGGCGATTCGTACGCCCCGATAGTTCTAAGATTTGGAATGAGTGAACCCGGGCGATTCGTACGCCCCGTTAGTTAAGATAATTTGTGACCGTTTGGCGACTATCTGGCGCGTACTCTCCACTTGCGGGCCATGTGTTGACTCAGTTGTTTACGGCCTTTCCTTTGCGGCGTGACGTGTTTACGAGCTTTCAATCTCTTGTTAGGACTTTTGGTGACCTGAAGGCGCCTATTAAGACTGCCTCTTAAGACGCGTATATTATAAATGTGTATCTTACTTATGTATCATTCATTTATAACTAGTTATTATAAAAGTGTTCTCTAAGCGTAAGGTGTTCTCCAGTATAATTATAATATTTGTTAGTATTGTAAAAAGGACTCCATATATGTCGGGTACGAATGTGTAGAATATAATATTGTTAATAAATGATATTAATTATACTTGTTTTATCATTGACAATTTCCTGACACGTGTTAAATAAATGACTTCCTGTATAGCGGGCAAGAGGATATAGAATATAATATCGTTAATAAATGAATGATATTAATTATACTTATTTCATTATTGACAATTTCCTTATTCCTATGAGTAATACATGGTTTTCATAACTGACGCCCTATATAGCGGGCACGAGGATACTCTTTATATATTTTTATAAGTCCATACGTCGGGTGACGTAACAGCAGTAATATTGCCTTTATATTGCCGTTATTATTGCCTTTATATTGCCGTTATTTTTGCCATTATTATTGAAGTTATTGCCATTATTATTATTATTATTATTGCAGTTATTATTGCCGTTATTATCTTTATTAAAGCCGTCATAATTGCCGTTATTATTGCTATTTTTATTGCCGCTGATGCCTTTATTATTACCGTTATTATTGAAGTTATTATTGCAGTTATTATTGCCGTTATTGTCTTTCATATAGCCGTTCTTATTGCCGTTGTTATTGGCAGTATTATTGCCGTTATTGCCTTTATTATTGCCGTTATTAATGCCCTTATTATTGCCATTATTATTGCCATTATTATTAACGTTATTATTGCAGTTATTATTGCCTTTTTATTGTTATTATTATTGCCATTATTATTGCCTTTATTATTGCCGTTATTAAAGCTTTTATTGCCGTTGTTATTGCAGTTAATGTCATTATTATCGCCATTGTTAATGTCTTTATTATTGCCATTAATATTGACGTTATTATGGGAGATATTATTGCCGATATTATTGTTAATATTACGGTTATTATTGCCTTTATTATTGCCTTTATTAAGGCTGATATTGCAGTTATTATTGCCATTATTATGGCCATTATTATAGATATTATTGCCTTTATTATTGCGGTTATTAAAGCTTTTATTGCCGTTGTTATTGCTGTTATTGTCATTATTATTGCCATTGTAAATGCCTTTATTATTGCCGTTATTATTGCTAATATTATTGCCTATATTGCCGTTATTATTGCCGTTATTGTTGCCATTATTATTGAAGTTACTGCTGTTATTGTTGGCTTATTATTGCCATTATTATTGATGATACTGCTGTTATTATTGCCCTTATTATTGCCATTAATATTGACGTTATTATCATTATTATTAGCGTGATTGCCTTTATTATTGCCGTTATCTATGCTGTTATTGTCGTTATTATTGCAGTTATTATTACCGCTATTTTTGCCATTATTATTGCTTTTATAATCGCCATTATTTCTGCCGTTATTGTTGCCGTTATTGTCTTTATTATTGCAGTTATTATTGCCGTTATTGTCATTATTATTGCCATTATTATTGCCTTTATTATTGCCGTTCTTACGGCAGGTATTGCCGTTATTATTACCGTTATTATTGCCTTCATTATTGCCTTTATTATTGCAGTATTATTGCCGTTATTGACAACGATATTGCCGTTATTATAACCCTTATTATTGCCATTATTATTGTCGTTATTGTTGCCATTATTGTTGAATTTATTGCCATTTATTATTGCCATTAATATTGCAGTTATTATTGCCGTTATTGCTTATATTAACACCGTTATTATTGCAGTTATTAAGGCCCTTATTGTCTTTATTATTGCAGTTATTACTGCCGTTATCATTGCCGTTGTTATTGCCATTATTATTGCTGTTATTGCCTTTATTATTACTCTTATTAATGCTTTTAATTTTGCCGCTATTAAGGCCGTTATTGCCGTTATTATTGCCATTATTATTGCCGTCATTGTTGCTGTTATTTCGTTTATTATTACCGTTAGCATTGCCCTTATTATTGTCATTATTATTACCATTATTATTGTAGTGATTATTGCCGTTATTGTCATCATTATAACCGTTATTATTGTCTATATTATTGCAATAATCAAGGTCGTTATTGCCGTTATTATTGCCGTTATTATTGCTGTTATTAAGGCCGTTATTGCCTTTAATATTACAATTTTATTATTATATTATTGCAATAATAGCGGCATTAATAAGCGTAATAATGGCAGTAATTCTAAAGAAAAATACGGCAACAATAACGGCAACAATAACGGCAATAATAACGGCAATATCGGCCTTAATTACTTTAATGATTAAGCCAATCCTGACGGTATTAATAAGGGCAATAATAAAGGCAATAATAACGGCAATAACGTCAATGATAACTGCAATAATAACGGCAATAATAACTGTAACAACGGCCTTAATAACGGCTATAATAAAGGCAATATTAACGGCAATATCGGCCGTACTAATGGCAATAATAACTGCATTAGCAGGCTGGATAACTGCAATAAAAAAGACAATAATAACGGTAATAATATCGATAATAACGGCAATAATATTGGCAATAATAACGGCGATACTAAAGGCAATAACAACGACAATAATAAAGACAATAACGAGAAGAATAACGGCAATAATAAAGGCAATAATAACGGTAATAATAACAATAATAACGGTAAAAATAATGGCAATAATGACGGCAATAATAACTGCAATAACGGTCTTAATAACGGAAATAATAACGGCAATAATAATTGCAAAAATAAAGGCAATATCGGCCTTAATAACGGCAATAATAAAGGCAATAATAACGGTAATATTAAGGGCAAAAACTGCTATAATAATGGCTATAACAACGGCAATAATAAAGGCAAAAATAATGGCAATAAATAAAGTAATAACGGAAATAATAAATGCATTAATAACGGCAATAAGGCCCGTAATAAGGTCAATAATAACTGCAATAACTTCAATAATTATAACAATAATACCAGCTATAATAATGGCGATGACAACGGCAATAATGATAGCAATAATCAGGACAATATTCGCTTTAATAACGGCAATAATAAAGGCAATATCGGCCATAATAAGAGCAATATTAACTGCAATAACTTCAACAATATTATCAATAATAACGGAAATAACGGCCATAATAAGGGCTATAATGACTATTATAACTTCGACAATAATGGCAATAATAACGTCTAAGATAGTGACATTAACTACGGCAATAATAATAGCAGTAATAACAGCAATATGGCCTTACAAATGGCAATAATAATGGCAATAACTACGCCAATAATAAATGCAATAATAATGGCAATGAAGGCAATAATAAGGACAATAATAATGGTAATATCGGCCTTATTATTGCTATTATCATTGCCGTTATTGTTGCTATTATTATTGAGTTTATTGCCATTATTATTGTCATTATTATTGAATATATTATTGCAGTTATTGTCTTTATTATTGCCGTTCTTATTGCCTATATTATTGCCGTTATTAATGCCTTTATTGGCGTTATTATTACAGTTATTCTTGCCGTTATAATTGCCGTTATTACTGTCCTTATTATTGCCATTATTATAGCCGTTATTGTTGCCGTTATTGTCTTTATTATTGCCATTATTATCGCCATTATTGCCTTTATTGTTATGGTTATTATCACCGATTTTATTGTAGTTATTATTGCCGTTATTATTGTCATTATTATTTCCATTATTTTTGCCGTAACTATGGTTATTATTACCGTTATTATTGCCGTTATTATTGCCCTTATTATTGCCTTTATTATTGCCGTTATTGTTGCCGATATTTTCTTTTAATATTACCGTTATTATTATTAATTTTTTGCGTATTACTGCAGTTATTATTGCCGTTATTATTGTCGTTATTATTACATTTATTAACACTATAATTATCGCTGTTATTATCGTTACTATTCTTTATTATTGCCTTTATTGCAGTTATTGATTTATTATCGTCGATATTGTAGTCCTTATTTTTGCCGTTATTAATGCCGATATTGCAGTTATTCTTGCCTTTATTATTGCTATTATTATTGTCTTTATTTTTCCATTATAATTGAAGTTATTGCCGTTATTATTGCTATTATTACTGCAGTTATTATTGCCGTTATTATTCTCATTATTATTACCATAATTATTGCAGTTAATATTGCCGTTATTATTGCCTTTATTATTGCCGTTATTAAGGCCGATTTTGCCGTTATTATTACAGTTATTATTACAATTATTATCTTTATTATTGAAGTTATTATTGCCCTTATTATTGCCATTATTATTACTATGATAACTTCAACAATAATGGCAATAATAACGTCTAAGATAGTGACAATAACTACGGCAATAATAATAGCAGTAATAACAGCAATATGGCCTTAAAAATGGCAATAATAATGGCAATAACTACGCCAATAATAAATGCAATAATAATGGCAATGAAGGCAATAATAAGGACAATAATAACGGCAATATCGGCCTTATTATTGCTATTATCATTGCCGTCATTGTTGCCATTATTATTGAAGTTATTGCCATCATTATTGCCGTTATTATTGCCGTTATTATCGCCGTTATTATTGCCATTATCGTTTCCGTTATTATTGCCGTTATTTATTTTATTATTGCCGTTATAATAGCCCTTATTATTGCCGTTATTGAGGCTGTTATTGCCGTTATTATTGCAGTTATTGTCTTTATTATTACCGTCATTATTTCCCTATTTAACGCCGTTATTATTGCAATAATATAATATTAATATTGTAATAACAACGGCAATAACAAACTAATAAGGGCAATAAAAACGGTAATAAAAAAGGCAATAACGGTAATGATAATGACAATAACAACGGCAATAATAAAGGCAATAATAACGACAATAATAACGGCAGTAGCGGCCTTAATAACGGCAATTATAAAGGCAATAATAACGGTAATAAAAGAGGCAATATTGGCAATAATAATGGCTATTACAACGTGACTAATAAAGGCATTAATAATGACAATAGAGGCAATAATAATGGTAATAATAACGGCAATTATAACTGCAATAATAACGGTAATAAGGGTCGTAATAATGGCAAAAATAACTGCAATAAATTCTATAATAATTGCAATAATAACGGCTATAATAATAACAATAACAACGACAATAATAATGGCAATAACAAAGACAATATCGGCCTTAAAAACGGCAATAATAATGGCAATAGTAACGGTAATAATTAAAGCAATAAATGCAATAATAATGGTAATAACAACGGCAATAATAAAGTCAATAATAAAGGCAATAATCACGGCAGTAATAATGGGAATGATAACTGCAATAATAACGGCAATAACGGCCTTAATAACGGATATAGTAACTTCAATAAATTTCATAATAATGTTAATAATAACGGATACAATAATGGCAATAATAAAGGCAATAATAACGGCGAAAGTGGCATTATTAACGGCAATAATATCGGCAATAATAAGAGCAATAATAACGATGATAAGGGCAATAACAACGGCAATGATAAGGGCAATAATAACGGCAATAACAAAGGAAGTAATAGCGGTAATAATAAGGGTAAGCGGTAATAATGTCGTTCTTATTGCCATTACTATCGCCGATATTGCTTTTATTATTAGCTTTATTATTGCCTTTATTATTGCAGTTATTATTGTAGTTATTATTGCCGTTATTGTCTTTATTATTGCCGTTATTATTGCTATTGTTATTGCCATTAATATTGCCGTTATTATAGTTATTATTAGCCTTATTATTTTCGATATTATTGCCGTTAGTAAGGCCGTTTTTGCCGCTATTATTGCATTTATTATTGACGTTATTAAGGCCGACATGGCCGTTATTATTGCCGTTATTATTGCAGATATTATTGCAGTTTATATTGCCGTTATTATTGTTATTATTACGGTTATAATTGCCTTTATTATTACCGTTGTTATTGCCGTTATTATTGCAATAATTTAATAATATTATTGCAATAATATAGGCAATAACGGCCTTAATAAAGGCTATTATAGTGGCAACAATAACGGCAATAATAATGGCAATAACAACGGCAATGAGAACGTCAATAATAAAGACAATATCGGCAACAATACCTGTTATAATACCGGCAATAATAGTGGTAATAATACAGGCAACAACGGCAATGTAAAGGGCATAATAACGGCAATATTATTGCAATAATAACGGCAATATTAACTGCAATAATAACGGCAATAATGACGGTAATAATAAAAGCAACAGCGGTAATAAAAATGGCATTAACAACGGCAATAATAAAGCCAAAAACGGCAATAATAAGGGCAATAATAATGGCTATAATAAGGGCAATAATAACTGCAATAATAACGGTAATAATAATTATAAGAAAAACGTCAATAACGGCGTTAATAACGGCAATAATAAAGGCATCAAAGGCAATAAAAATGGCAATAAATACGGCAATAATAACGGAAATAATAAAGACAATATCTGCAATAATAATGGCGATAATAAGGGCAACAAAAGGGATAATAATAATGGCAAAAATAAGGGCTATAATAACGGCAATATCTGCCTCAATACGGCAATAATTCAGTAATAATATCGGTAATAAGTAAGGCAATAACGGCAATAATAATGGCAATAACAACGGCGATAATAAAGGCAATAATAAAGACAATAACGGCAATAAGAACGGCAATAATAACTGCAATAATACGGCAATATTTACGGTAATAATAAAGACAATAACGGCAATAATAATGGCAATAACAACGGCAATAATATAGACATTAACGACAATAATAACTGTAATAATAACGGCAATAACGGCCTTTAGAACGGCAGAAATAAAGGCTATAATAACAGTAATAGTAAAGGCAATAATAGCGGTAATATTAAAGGCAATAACGGTTATAATAATGGCAATAACACTGGCCATAATAAAGACATTAACGACAATATTTACTTTAATAATAATGGCAATAACAATGGCCATAGCTTGAATAATATTGGCAATAATAACGACAATAATAACGGCAATAATAAGAGCAATAATAATGGCAATATCGGCCTCAATAACGGCAATAATAATGCTATAAAAACAACAATAATAAAGGCAATAAGAAAGACAATAACGGCAATAATAATGCCAATAACAACGGCTATAATAACGGCAATAATAAAGGTAAAATCGGCAATAATAACAACAATATTAAAGGTAATATTTACGGTAATATTAAAGGCAATAACGGCAATAATATTGTTAATAACGAGGGCAATATAAACGGCAATAATAAAGAAAATAACGGCAACAATAACGGCAATAATAATGGCAATAATGACGGCAATATTAACGGCAATAATAATTGCAATAATAATAGCAATAACTTCAATAATAGTGGCAACAATAACTACAATAATAACTGCAATAATAATAAAGACAATAACGGCTATACTATCAGTAAAATAACGGCTATAATAACTGCAACAATAAAGGCAATAATAACGGCAATAATATAGACAATAACGGCACTAATAACAGCATTAATAATGACAATAATAGTGGAAATAACGTCAATTATAATGGCTACAATACCGACTATAATAATGGCAATAATAAGTCAATAATAACGGAAATATCGGCGTCAATCATAGCTATAATACTGCAATAATAACTACAATAATAAAGGCAATATAACGGCAATAATAAAGACTAACGGCAATAATACGCTAATAATAATGGCAAAAATAACTGCAATAATACTGGGAATAACGGCCTAAATAACGGCACTAATAAAGACAATAATAACGGCAATAATAAAACCGATAACAGCAATGATAACTGCAATAATAATGGCAATAATAGTGGCAGTAACGTCAATTATAATGGCAACAATAAGGACAATAATATTGGAAATAATAAGGACAATAATAACGGCAATATCGGCCTCAATAACGGCAATAATAAAGGGTATAATAATGGCAATAACGGCCTTATTATTACTATTATTATTGCCGTTATGATGCAATTATTATTGAAGTTATTGCCGTTCTTATTGCCATTACTATTACCGGTATTGCCTTTATTATTACCCTTATTAATGCCTTTAATTTTGCCGTTATTAAGGCCGTTATTGCCGTTATTATTGCAGTTATTATTGCCGTTCTTATAGTCGATATTATTACCATTATTATTGTCGTTATTGATGAGGATATTGCCCTTATTATTGCCATAATTATTGTCGTTATTGTTGCCATTATTATTGAATTTATTATTATTGTATATATTTTATATTATTGTTCTTTTTATTGACGTTATTGTCATTATTATTGCCATTAATATTGAGGTTATTATTACCGTTATTGCTTCTATTATTACCGTTATTATTGCAGTTATTAAGGCCATTATTGTCTTTATTATTGCCGTTATTATTACCGTTGTTATTGCCATTATTATTGCCGTTATTGACTTTATTATTACCCTTATTATTATCTTTAATTTTGCCGTTATTAAGGCCGTTATAGCCGTTATTATTGCCGTTATTAAGGCCGTTATAGCCGTTATTATTGCAGTTTTTATTGACGTTATTCTCTTTAAAATTGCCGTTCTTATTGCCGTTCTTATTGCCATTATTATTGCCGTTATTGCCTTTATTATTACCGTTATTATTGGCATTATTAATGACGTTATTATTGCAGTATTATTGCCGTTATTAATGCCGTTATTTCCGTTATTATTGCAGTTATTATTGCCGTTATTATTGCCCTTATTATTGCCATTATTATTGTCGTTATTGTTGCAATTATTATTGCTGATATTATTGCCGTTATTGTCTTTATTATTGCGGTTATTATTGCCTTAAAATGGCCGTTATTAAGGCCGTTATTGCCGTTAATATTGCAATTATTATTGCTGTCATTATTGCCGTTATTATTGCAGTTATTATTGCCGTTATTGTCTTTAATATTGCCGTTATTAGAGCTTTTATTAAGGCCTTAATTGACATTTTTATTGCCATTTTTATTGAAGTTATTATTGCAGCATTATTGCCTTTATTGTCTTTATTATAGCCATTATTATTGTCGTTATTGTGTTTATTATTGCAGATATTATTGCCGTACTTATTGCCGTTGTTATTACCATTATAATTGCCGTTATTGCCTTTATTATTACCGTTCTTATTGCCGTTGTTATTGACATTATTACTGCTGTTAATGCATTTATTATTGTTGTTATTATAGCAGTATTATTCCCGTTATTGCCTTTATTTTTACCCTTATTCTTGCCTTTAATTTTGCCGTTATTAAGGCCGTTATTGCTGTAATTATAGCAATTACTATTGCCGTTATTGTCTTTTTTCTTGCCGTTCTTATTGCCTTCATTATTGCAGCTATTATTGCCTTTATTATTGCCGCTATTGTTGCCTTTATTATTGCCCCTATTATTGCTTTTATTGGCTTTATTGCTTTATTGGCTTTATTGCTTTTATTATTGCCGTTCTTATTGCCATTATTATTGCCGTTATTGCCTATATTATTACAGTTATTATTGCAGTTATTGAGGCCGTTATTTTCTTTATTATTGCCGTTATTATTGCCGTTGTTACCTTTATTATTACCGTTTTTATTGCCGTTGTTATTGACATTATTTTTGCCGTTATTCCCTTTATTATTGCCGATGTTATTGCCGATGTTATTGCCGATGTTATTGCCGTTAGTATGGCCATTATTGGCGTAATATTGCGTTTAATTTGTCCGATATTAAGGCCATTATTGCAGTTATTATTGCTGTTATTGTCGCTGTTATTGTCTTTATTATTGCTCTTATTATAGCCATTATCATTGTCGTTATTGTTGCCATTATTATTGAAGTTATTACCATTATTATTGCCATTATTATTGCAATTATTATTGCTGTTAATATCTTTATTATTGCCGTTATTATGGCATTTATTATTGCCGTTATTTTGCCAATAATGTTACCATTATTATAGTTATTATTGCCTTTATTATTGCCGATATTATTGCCGATATTATTGCCGTTAATATGGCCGCTATTGCCGTTATTATTGTGTTTAATTTGTCCGTTATTAAGGCTATTATTGAAGTTATTATTGCCGTTAATGTCTTTATTATTTCCGTTGTTATTGCAATTATTATTGCCGTTTTTTCCTTTATTACTGCCCTTATTATTGCCGATAAATCTTTATTAATGCCGCTGCTATTGCCACTATTATTTTCGTTATTGTCTTTTTTATAGCCGTTATTTTTGCCAATATTATTGCCATTATTATTGCCGTTGTTATTGCCGTTATTATTGCCGTTATTATTGCTCTTATTATTTCCATTATTATTACCGTTATTGTCCTTATTATTGCCGTTATCAATGCCGTTGTTATTGCCATTTTTATTGTCGTTGTTGCCTTTATTATTACCCGATGGAGACCTCAGGTCCTGCTGTGTGTTAGGCCTGGGATGGCAGAGAGCGATGTCCTCAATGATCCTAGGTTTGAAGACTGACGGTCGATGCCCAGGTTAGCCTGATGATGTATACCGCTATAGTAACTCGCGAGTAGACGCCGGAGACTGTTTGCGTCCGCCCCGACGTGTTTTCGGCATGTGCGTTTTCCTTAGGATGCAACGGGACCTTTTTGGATGATTGAACCCGAGCGATTCGTACGCTCCGATAGTTCTGTGAAGAATGATCCCGGGCGATTCGTACGCCCCGAAAGTTCTAGGATAATTTGTTAGGTTAGAATATGCGGAGAAAGGTGAAGAGTTTGTCGACCACACGTCGGTTCAGGAGCACGTAGCTAATACGAGTCGCGAACGAGTAATGAACAGGGTTCCGACTAATGAAACACAGACTTCTACTAATTCTAATTTATTCTAAGTTTAAAATTACAATATGTATAAAATCGATACAGTGTAAAGACTCTCTCGCGTTTGTTGCACGGAACTAGCGTCGAAGAAATCCGTCGTCGAAATCCGTCGAAATGAACCGTAGAAATAGAATCGTCAGAATCCGTTTCTTGCTGCTCTGCAGCTCCTTATATACTGAAATCCAGCGGTATTGGCGGCGGCTCGTAGAGTAGAGGCGGCTGATTAGTTCTAGGAGGATGGTGATTGGCTGCCCTTTTCCCTTCTCTCGTCCTTGTTGGCGGTAGTGGGGTAGCGTGCGATGGTCCTGCGCGCGCTGAGCTGAAGCGTGTACTAGCGGTGGTGGGGATGAGCGTCTTGGCGTTACTTGCTTGGCGTCAGCTGAATTCCGCGTGTGTGTGTAGGCCTAGGCCCGTGTTGCGTTAGCTGTGCCATGTGCCTTGTAACTTCGGAATTATGAGTCCGTTCTGTGGACGCTCGTGGTGACCACCTGTGGAGTGGTGCCGTAAGTGCCTGCGGCCGCAAGCTTCCCCTAAGGAGCACGTGGTGGCCATGTGTGGGCGGAGGACAGGCCTGTCGACGTTGTCGGCTTTGTGCTCTTCTCCTCCTGTCCCAAGGTTTCAGGTAGAAGGTGCCCCTAGTGGCCACCTAGTTTCCCTAAGGACCACGTGGTGACCATGTGTGGGCGGAGTACAGGCTACTTGATGGTGACGGCTTTCACTCTCTCCTCCGGTTCGAAAGGTTTCATGTAGAAATTATCCGAATGACCGCGTAGTTTCCCTAAGGACTACGTGGAGACAATGTGTGGATGAAGGACTGGTTAGTCGGCGATGATGCTTTCAGTCTCTTGTTAGGACTTTTGGTGACTTGAAGGCGATTGTTAGAACTTCTCGTACATTATAAATGTGTATGTTAACTACGTATCAATTATTTATAACTAATTATTATAAAAGTATTCTCTAAGCCTAAGGTGTTCCCCAGTGTAATTATAATTAAGGAAATTATAAAGGAAATAACTAAAAAAATAAAGGAAATAACGCCAATAATGTCAATGATAACTGCACTAATAACGGCAATAATAACTGCAACTACTTCAACAATAATAGCAACAATAACGACAAAAAGAAGGGCAATAATAACAGCTGTAACTAAAATAATAATGGCAATAATAACAGCAATAATATGGGCAAAAATAATGGCAATAATAAGGGCAATAAGAACAACAATAACGCCAATAATAACGGCAATAATAACAACAAAATCTGCAATAATTTTGGCCACAATAACGGCTATAATAATGGCTATAATAAGGCCAATAATAACGGCAATAACTTCAACAATAATGCCAACAATAACGGCTAAAATAATGGCAATAATAAACGCAATAATAACGACAATAACGTCAATAAAAACGACAATAATATAGACAAAAATAACTGCAATAATAACGACAATAATAATGACATTAATAACAGTAATATCTTCAAAAATAATGGCAACATTAACGACAATAATAAGGCCAATAATAACAGCATAAACTTCAATAATAATGGCAATAAGAAGGGCAATTAGAACGAAAATAAGGCCAAAAAAAACGGCAATAATAACAACAATAAATGCAATAATAATGGCCACAATAACGGCTATAATAATGGCAATAATAACGCTAATAATAATAGCAGTAACTAAAATAATAAAGCAAATAATAATAGCAATAACTACAATAATAATGGCAATAATAACGACAATACACGTCAATAATAACAGCAATAATAACGGCAATAATAACAAGAATAACTGCAATAATAATAGCCACAATAACGGCTATAATAATGGCAATAATAAGGCCAATACTAATAGTAGTAACTACACTAATAATGGCAATAGTAACGGCAATAATACAGGAAATAATATGGGGAATAATAATGGCAATAATAAGGGCAATTAGAACGACAATAACACCTATAATAACCGCAATAATAACAACAATAACTGCAATAATAGTGGCCACAATAACGGCTATAATAATGGCAATAATAAGGCCAACAATAACAGCAGTAACTTCAATAATAATGGCAATAATAACGGCAATAATATTAGCAATAATGATGGCAATAATAAGGGCAATTAGAACGACAATAACGCGAATAATAACGGCAATAATAGCAACAATATCTGCAATAATATTAGCAACAATAACAGCTATAATAATGGCAATGATAAGGCCAATAATAACAGCACTAACTACAATAATAATGTCGATAATATTGGCAATAATAAGGGCAATTAGAACGACAATAACGCGAATAATAACGGCAATAATAGCAACAATATCTGCAATAATTATGGCAACAATAACGGCTATAATAATGGCAATGATAAGGCCAATAATAACAGCACTAACTACAATAATAATGTCAATAATATTGGCAATAATAAGGACAATAATAACGACAATACCGTCAATAATAACTGCAATAATAACGGCAATATCTTCAACAATAGTGGCAAAATTAACGACGATAATAAGACCAACAATAACAGCAGTAACTTCAATAATAATGGCAATAATAACGGCAATAATATTAGCAATATTATGGGCAATAATAACAATAATAACGGCAATAACGGCCTTATTATTGCCAATATTATTGCCGTTTTTATTGCCATTATTATTTTAGTTACAGCTGTTATTATTGCCCTTCTTTTTGTCGTTATTGTTGCTATTATTGTTGAAGTAGTTGCAGTTATTATTGCCGTTATTTGTGAAGTTATCATTGACATTATTGGCGTTATTTCCTTTATTTTTTTAGTTATTTCCTTTATAATTTCCTTAATTATAATTACACTGGGGAACACCTTAGGCTTAGAGAATACTTTTATAATAATTAGTTATAAATAATTGATACGTAGTTAACATACACATTTATAATGTACGAGAAGTTCTAACAATCGCCTTCAAGTCACCAAAAGTCCTAACAAGAGACTGAAAGCATCATCGCCGACTAACCAGTCCTTCATCCACACATTGTCTCCACGTAGTCCTTAGGGAAACTACGCGGTCATTCGGATAATTTCTACATGAAACCTTTCGAACCGGAGGAGAGAGTGAAAGCCGTCACCATCAAGTAGCCTGTACTCCGCCCACACATGGTCACCACGTGGTCCTTAGGGAAACTAGGTGGCCACTAGGGGCACCTTCTACCTGAAACCTTGGGACAGGAGGAGAAGAGCACAAAGCCGACAACGTCGACAGGCCTGTCCTCCGCCCACACATGGCCACCACGTGCTCCTTAGGGGAAGCTTGCGGCCGCAGGCACTTACGGCACCACTCCACAGGTGGTCACCACGAGCGTCCACAGAACGGACTCATAATTCCGAAGTTACAAGGCACATGGCACAGCTAACGCAACACGGGCCTAGGCCTACACACACACGCGGAATTCAGCTGACGCCAAGCAAGTAACGCCAAGACGCTCATCCCCACCACCGCTAGTACACGCTTCAGCTCAGCGCGCGCAGGACCATCGCACGCTACCCCACTACCGCCAACAAGGACGAGAGAAGGGAAAAGGGCAGCCAATCACCATCCTCCTAGAACTAATCAGCCGCCTCTACTCTACGAGCCGCCGCCAATACCGCTGGATTTCAGTATATAAGGAGCTGCAGAGCAGCAAGAAACGGATTCTGACGATTCTATTTCTACGGTTCATTTCGACGGATTTCGACGACGGATTTCTTCGACGCTAGTTCCGTGCAACAAACGCGAGAGAGTCTTTACACTGTATCGATTTTATACATATTGTAATTTTAAACTTAGAATAAATTAGAATTAGTAGAAGTCTGTGTTTCATTAGTCGGAACCCTGTTCATTACTCGTTCGCGACTCGTATTAGCTACGTGCTCCTGAACCGACGTGTGGTCGACAAACTCTTCACCTTTCTCCGCATATTCTAACCTAACAAATTATCCTAGAACTTTCGGGGCGTACGAATCGCCCGGGATCATTCTTCACAGAACTATCGGAGCGTACGAATCGCTCGGGTTCAATCATCCAAAAAGGTCCCGTTGCATCCTAAGGAAAACGCACATGCCGAAAACACGTCGGGGCGGACGCAAACAGTCTCCGGCGTCTACTCGCGAGTTACTATAGCGGTATACATCATCAGGCTAACCTGGGCATCGACCGTCAGTCTTCAAACCTAGGATCATTGAGGACATCGCTCTCTGCCATCCCAGGCCTAACACACAGCAGGACCTGAGGTCTCCATCCAGCAGAGTCATTGAATATCGGCTCATACCGATCAGCTGCCCGGAGTGTACTTTTGTTGCCGGACAGTTACCACCGAGCGACCCAAGAATGGCTCGCTACTTAGAATTGTACGCCGAGAAGCACTAAAGACCATCAAGGTAAGCGAATCATCCTTCTCGAAGACATAATCTATCGTTAGGCCCGTCCCGTGCCACGAACTACGCATAGTAGGTAACAGCCGAATAGGGCAAATATCCCATTGAAGCAGGAGCTCCTTGGGGAAAAGAACATAGTTCTTTCTTTAAGGCCTGTACCGAGTGGGACGTAACAGTAGTTACTGCTGTTATTATTGGCCTTATTATTGCGATTATTTTAGTAGTTATTGTGGCCATTATTATTGCAGTTATTGTTATATTATTGCCGTTATTATTGACGTTATTGTCGTTATTATTGACCTTATTATTGCCAATATTATTGCCGTTTTTATTGCCATTATTATTGCAGTTACTGCTGTTATTATTGGCCTTATTATTGCCATTATTATAGCCGTTATTGTGGCCATTATTATTGCAATTATTGTTGTTATTATTGCCGTTATTATTGACATTTTCGTTTTTATTATTGCCCTTTTTATTGCCAATAATATTGCCGTTGTTATTGCCATTATTATTGCCATTATTATTGCTAATATTATTGCAGTTACTGCTGTTATTATTGCCCTTATTATTGCCATTATTTTAGCCGTTATTGTTGACATTATTGTTGAAGTTATTGCCGTTAATACTGCCATTATTATTGCTGTTATTATTGCATTTATTATTGCCGCTTTTAAGGACGTTATTGCAGTTATTATTGCCATTAATATTGCAATTATCATTGACGTTATTGACGTATTTCCTTTATTTTTGCCCTTATTAATACCGTCATTATTGGCTTAATCGTTGAAGAAAATAAGGCCGACATTGCCATTATTATCACTTGTATTTTTGCCGTTAATTTCTTTATAATTACCCTCATTATTACGCTTAATAATGCCGTTAATATTGCAATAATAGAATAATAATATTGTAATAATAAAGGCACTAAAGGCATCTTAATAACAGCAATGATATTGGCAACAATAGCGGCAATAATAACAGCTATAACGACCGTAATAACGGCTATAATAATGGCAATATCTGCTTTATTAATGGCAATAATAAAGGCAATAATAACGATAATAATAAAGGCATTAACGGCAATAATATGTCAATAGTAATGGCAATAATAACGACAATAACGTCAATAAAAACGACAATAATATCGGCAAAAATAACTGCAATAATAACGGCAATAATCATAGTAATAATAACGGCGATAACTTCAACAATATTGGCAACAATACCGGCTATAATAATCGCAATAATAAGGGCAATTAGAAAGAAAATAACGCCAATAATAAATGCAATAACAACGGCAATAACTGCTTTTATAATGGCAATAGAAAAGGCAATAATAACGATAATAATAAAGGCATTAACGACAATAATCACTGCAATAATAATGGCAATAATAATGGTAATAATAATGGCAATAATAACGGCAATATCTTCAACAATAGTGGCAACTATAACGGCTATAATAATGGCAATAATAAGGACAATAATAATATCAATAATATGGGCAATAATAACAGCAGTAAGTAAAATAAAAATGGCTATATTAACGACAATAATATTGGCAATAATAAGGGCAATAATAACAATAATAACTACAAAAATAATGGCAATAATAACGACAATAACGTCAATAAAAACGACAATAATATGGGCAAAAATAACTGCAATATTAACGGCATTAACGGCCTTATTTTTGCCAATATTATTGCCGTTATTATTGCCATTATTATTGTAGTTACTGCTGTTATTATTGGCCTTATTATTGCGATTATTATAGCCGTTATTGTGGCCATTATTGTTGCAGTTAATTTTGTTTTTTCTTCCCGTTATTATTGGCGTTATTGTCTTTCTAATTGCCCTTAGTATTGCCATTATTATTGCCCATATTATTGCTAATATTATTGCCGTTATTATTGCAGTTATTATTGACGTTATTGTCGTTATTATTGACCTTATTATTGCCAATATTATTGCCTTTATTATCGCCATTATTTTTGTAGTTACTGCTGTTATTATTTCCCTTCCTATTGTCATTAATGTTGCAATTGTTACGTCACCCGACGTACGGTGTTACGTCACCCGACGTACGGACTTGTAAAATATATAAAGAGTTATCCTCGTGCCCGCTATATAAGGAGTCTTTTAATATCACATGTAATTCCGCGTGCCCGCTATATAGGGAGTCAGCTTATTAAATCACGTATTACTCATAGTATAATTAATATCATTTATTAACAATATTATATTTTACATATTCGTGCCCGACATGAAGGGAGTCGTTTTTACAACACTAACCATTATTATAACATACACACTTATAATATAAGTTTCGAGGGAGATACCTTACGCATAATATTATAATCAATACATTTATATACAATTATAATTTGTACATCCCTGACGACGATGTATCATACGCCGGTAAACAACGACACGCAGCGTAGGACAACAACAACGCGTCGTAAACAACGACGTGTCACGCGTGTAAACGCGATGCGTCGCGCCAGGCAAACAACAATGCGTCATACCTGAGTGAAGCTCGTAAACAAGTCATGATGTCATGCCGCTAAGGTAAGGCCGTAAACAACCGAGTATACATGGCCCGCAAATGGAGAGTACGCGCCAGAAAGTCGCCGAAAGGTTACCACGTACACCCTAGGGAAACCACGCGGTCGCCGGGCACATACGCCGTACTACCCTACAAGTGGTTACCACGTGCGCCTTAGAGAGAGACACGGACCACCCACCCAACGCAATAGACTCGCACACGGACCTGGACCGGCGCAAACGCGGCAATCAGCTGGCGCCAAGCCGGCGACGCCGAGACTCATCCCCACCACCACCAGTACACGCCACAGCCTGGCGCACACGGAGTCGCTTCACGCATCCCTACTCCTACCGCCAGCAAGGACGAGAGAATGGAAGACGGCAGCCAATCAGCATCATCCTAGAACCAAGCCGCCATCGCTCCGCTATAAGCAACCATCGCGACGCTACGAGCCGCCGCCGCTAAGACTCAGTATATAAGGAACTGCAAAGCAGCACACGACGGTTACTTCGACGACAGATTTTCTACGGATTTTCGACGACAGATTTCTTCGACGCTAGTTCTGAGCAATAATCGCGAGAGGGTCTTGAACTTTATTTCATATTGTAACTATTAAACTTAGAATAAATTAGAATTAGTAGAAGTCTGTGTTTCATTAGTCGAGACCCCGGTCATTACTCGTTTGCGACTCGTATTAGCTACGTGTTCCTGAACTGACGTGTGGTCGACAAACTCCTCACCTCTTTCCGTATTTTCCAACCTTACTAATTATCCTAGAACTATCGGGGTGTACGAATCGCCCGGGTTCACTCTTTCCGAATTTTAGAACTATCGGGGCGTACGAATCGCCCGGGTTCATTCTTCACAGAACTATCGGAGCATACGAATCGCTCGGGTTCGATCATCATAAAAAGGTCCCGTTGCATCCTAAAGAGTACGTATGCCGAAAACACGTCGGGGCTGACGCAAACATAGTCTCCGGCGTCTACTCGCGAGTTATTATAGCGGTACACATCATCAGGCTAACCTGGGCATCGACCCGTCAGCTTTCAGACCTAGGATCATCGAGGACATCACTCTCTGCCATCCCAGGCCCGATACGTAGCAGGACCTGAGGTCTCCATCTAGCAGAGTCACTGAATATCGGCTCATACCGATCAGCTGCCCGGAGTGTACTTTCGTTGCCGGACAGTTACCACCGAGCGACCCACGAACGGATCGCTATTTAGAATTGTACGCAAAGAAGCACTGAAGACCATCCAGGTAATCAAATCATCTTTCTCGAAGACATAATCTATCGTTGGGCCCGTCCCGTGCCACGAACTACGCATAGTAGGTAACGGCCGAATAGGGCAAATATCCCATTGAAGCTTGAGCTCCTTGGGGAAAAGAACGTAGTTCTTTTTTTTAAGGCCCGTGCCGAGTGGGACGTAACAAAGGACAATAACAAAGGAAGAGAAGCCACTCGCGTCTACGTCCTCCAACTAAAAGAAGAAGCTACCTCCCCGTCTATCGTCCTTTCCTCTGACGATCTAGCTAAAGAGACGGAATTCCTAGTCGACACAGGCTCTGAACTCAACATATTAAAAATAAAAATGGCGAACGGAGATATAATATGCAACGAAAACGACAAAGTCAGACTCAGCGGTATCACCAACGAAACTGTTACCACGTACGGTTCGGTGACCGTACACATTCACGGATATCAGCTTAAATTCCAACTGGTCCCGAATTCATTTCCTATCCCTTATGACGGTATTTTGGGTTCCGATTTTTTTCAAAAAACAGCTAAAATAGATTACGAAAAGGAGTCTATAGAATGGCACGGAATAATTGTGCCCTTTGTTCAATCAAAGGAGATAATTATTCCGGGGCGAACGAGGAACGTTTGTAAAATAAAGATAAAGAATAACGATTTAGAAACGGGATATTTGCCTCGATTGAATTTCGGAGAAGGAGTTTATGCCGAAGAAGCAGTGGTGTCAAATAACCACGGAGAGGCATACATCAGAATATTTAACACCAACGATACGGACGTCAGCATAAAACCTCCGTCCGTAACACTAGAAGAGTTCGAGATAAACAACACCGAACTCTTATCGCACTCAGAGTAGAATACGCCTCAAGAGCCTCGACTCGAGTCGAAAGTTGATAATATAAGCAATCTGATAAAAACTTCTTCGAAACTCGAACAGGAAACCGAGACACTACATGCCATCCTTCCTACTCACATTATTCCTTCCAAATCCTGCAAACACATAAACCGGACGGACAAACGATACGCATTAGCCATACAGAATATTAACTTGGACGAACTGAACGACGAAGAGAAAACCGTAGCAAAAGATATGATTAGAGAATCTCTAGATCTATTTCACTTACCGGGCGACAGACTGACGTACTCCGACACCGTAACACACAAGATAGAGACGGTGGACTCTATACCAGTAAATGTCCGACAGTATCGCTTCCCGCCAATTCATAAGGAAGAGATAAACAGACAAATAGGGGAACTTTTAGAAAATGACGTGATCAAACCATCCATGTCCCCCTATAATTCTCCGCTATGGATAGTTCCGAAGAAACCGGACGCCAAAGGGAATAAGAGATGGAGACTAGTCATCGACTATCGGATGTTAAACGAGAAAACCATCAAAGACAGTTATCCGCTACCAAACATAACAGAAATATTAGACCAACTAGAAAGCGCGAAGTATTTTAGTACATTCGATCTCGCATCAGGCTTCCATCAGATCGGCATGGATAAAGAGGACGCGACCAAAACGACCTTCTCCACGCCATTCGGGCATTATGAATTCAAGCGAATGCCCTTTGGTCTCAAGAACGCTCCATCCACCTTCCAACGCCTAATGAACAGCGTCCTGACCGGATTGAAGGGTAACGAACTGTTCGTTTATCTGGATGATATAGTGATATACTCCAGCTCGCTACGAGAGCACCTCATAAAATATCAAAAATTATGTGCGCGTCTCCGTGACGCCAATCTAAAGCTACAGCCCGAGAAATGCAATCTTCTCAGGAAGGAGGTTGTATATCTCGGACATATCATTAGCGCGGATGGAGTGAAACCAGACCCAGGAAAAATAGAGGCAGTCAAGAACTTCCCGACGCCAAAGAACGCTAAGAACATAAAACAATTCCTGGGACTGGCAGGCTATTATCGACGCTTCATACCAAATTTCTCTGGTACAAGTAAACCTCTTACGAACCTCTTAAAGAAAGATGTACCGTTTAAGTGGGAGGACGCTCAAAACAAGGCATTCAAAACTCTAACCGGTCTTTTGTGTGAACAACCGCTCTTGCAATTCCCTGATTTTACCAAACCTTTCTTAGTAACTACCGACGCATCAAATTACGCGATCGGGGGAATTCTCAGTCAGGGAGAAGTCGTTAAAGATCTGCCCATAGCTTATACATCGAGAATATTAAATCAAGCAGAACAAAACTACTCGACAATAGAAAAAGAGCTATTTGCCATTATTTATGCCGTTAATTATTTCCGACCTTATCTATACGGGCATAAATTCAGTCTAATCACCGATCATCGTCCGTTAGTTTGGTTAAACTCTGTAAAAGATCCGTCCTCTCGGCTTATCAGATGGCGACACAAACTCGCCGAGTATGAATACGATATCGTTTACAAAGCCGGTAAACGAAACTTCAACGCTGACGCCCTATCGCGTAACCCTATCGAGGCGAGTAAACAGATCCTTCCGATAACAGGGACCAGCTCGAGTGACGATGAAATATTCTCGTCGCTCGCTAAGAGACGTCGTACGCAAGAAATATCAAAACCCGAAACCGCACTTGAAACGGAAACGCCTAACATAAACATAAACGAAGAGACTAACGGTACAGACGAAACGAACGATGACGAACTGGACTTCTCACGATACGAAGGTAACGTAATAGAGGTAAAAGATAGGATAACGATGCATAAAGGCCATATAGCATTTTTTGTAACAAAGACTGGGACTCCTATCGACAAGGGAGCCAAAGAACTCGCAGATAATAAAAAGCTACCAAGCATTACCGACGTCACGCTTGGTAGAGTAAAAATTACGAAACGAGACAACCTGTACCTCATCGCGTTACCCGTCCAGGAGAGAACATCCGTCTCCATCCAATTAGAAATCATAGATGATGTATTACATTCTATTTTGGACGCGGCCATCGAACTAAATTTAAAAAGAATAGCCATTTCTAGGGATAATATCGCAGACATATCATGGATAAACATTAGACGCAAGATAAGTTCGATCTTCGCGGGTCATGAAACAAAAATTATCATACTAAAACATGAAATCATGATACCCAGGGAGATCGAACGCATCCAAATTATCCATGAAAATCACGATACTCCCGTGGGAGGTCACAAAGGAGTCAATTAGACGTACTGGCGCATAAAGCAAAGGTACTACTGGCCTAATCTTAAAATCGATATACAGAATTTTATTATAATAGCACATATAACGATTTAAAAGACGAAACTTACGCATCGTACTTGGCTGAACTGACAGAAAAATTACAGAAATCGCAGGAGGCCGCAAAAGAGAACCTCGAACGCGCAAAAATAAAGTCTAAGAGTTATTAAGACAAAAAACAAAAAGTAGTGAGTTTCTCGACAGGCGACTCCGTGTACCTCCTGAAAGGAAGAATCAAAGGCAAGTTAGACAGCCAGTACGAAGGACCGTATAAAATTATACAAATTCTAAATAATAACAATGTAAAAATAGAAACGCCTAAAGGCCTCTCTGTCGTTCATACGGACAGACTCAAATTAAATAAAGCTAGAAAATAAGTTAAAGCCTACGTCTAGGACTCTACTTTACCGACTAACGGTTTCCACGGCGCAGCATGGCGCCACAGTAGATCTCAGAGTCCGGGACGACGGTCGATAAGGTGTCTCCTCTCCATTTTCATTATAATATAAGTCACCGCAGTCCGAGCAGAGCGTCATTTGCCTGTAAAGGAGCAAAGCATCAAAACCAAAGAAGAATCTTCGAATCGCAATGGAAAAATTAGCTTAGGTTATATTACTTACAATAATAGGAGCTGCGCAAAGTCTAACTGGATACGACTGTGCTGGTTCCTCACTCAACGTGACTACATTCTCGCTGCTGGACGTCTCTGAATGCGAAACGCCGAATCTCCAACCAACATGCCAAGAGCTATACGTTCAATTATTACAAGTGTCTGAATACCACTCAATAAATGTCATCCAGTATAAATTAAGGATCGATAGGACCATCTATCACTGCGGAATGTACTCGCACATCTCAATAGTACACAATGGCCAACGCGAATACATTCATCCGCTCACCCAACGCCTATGCGAACAAGCGCAAGTCACCGGAAGCCTATCTCTGGGCCCCAACAACCTCATAACGGGACTTAAAAGAAACAGCACGCACCTTCACAGCTTGACCATAAGTGGATCCGTCGGTACAGACGGAGCCTGCAAGGGTTCTCAATATAGCGACCCCTATGGTACCTGGAACGACGTCGTTGTACAGGCCTCGGTAGAAGTCACCCTGAAAGACTACTATGCAGCCGCCTCCGTCAAAACAGATCAGATACATCTGCAATCGAGTACCTTCTGCGCTTACACAGCCGAAACCTGCCAAGACGAAGGAGGAGCCGAAAACTTTTGGGAAACTCTACCTTCGGATAGTTGCGGATTCAATGAATACGACGTTTTGTATGAAGGCCTCGCAACGAAACTCACATCTAAAGGACCAGTAAAAGGACCCGTCCTATAAACAGTTACGTCCAAGGACGTCACCTTCGCACTCACAAAAACAGAAGAATTCACATTGTGCGGATATACGATCGTCCGTACCGAACATCCGAAATTTTTTATATTGGAAACCTCTCCTGGAAGAATCTGCAAAGCTAAGACAAAAACACCTGTAGAAAATTTAGACATCTTCGCGTACATAAATTCTAAATTCATATACGTCGAACGCCATTTGAAAACACAACTTACCGATTTATATATAGACATAACCCGCCAGAAGTGTGCGCTCGAGAGACAAATTTTGAAGAACGCCTTATCTTTAGCGACCTTGTCTTCTGATGAAACCGCATATTCCTTTATGAAAAAACCAGGTTATATGACAGTGATAGCGGGAGAAGTTGATTACATGTACACTTGATTAAATGTACGCCGGTGGAAATAAAAGTACGCTCTACGCAAAACTGTTATAAAAGCCTACCGATAACTTACCGCAATCAATCCTGCTTCCTAACACCAAAAACCCACATCATCACACAAGAAGCAGCGATGGCGGATTGCAACGAGCTACTACCAACAATGTACCTACTACATGGATAATGGTACAGAATAACACCGAAACTCGTTGAAAGCGTACCACCGCCGACGATTCAGCCATTAACAAAGCCGGAATGGAAATACATCAGCCCGCAACATTTGGCAACGAGCGGGATCTACTCCTCCGAAGATCTAAATAAACTACGTTCACACATCATGGAACCTGCGGAAAAACCCGCTGTTCTGAACACACTATTACGTGGAGTCAGCGGACAACACATACCGAAAGGACAGATCTCGTTATACAATCTTATGGATGAAGAAGCATTAGATAAAATAGCGATCAGCACAGGCCAACGACTATGGGGAGCGTTCGTGACCTTCGGATCAACAAGCGCCGGAGTCATAGCGATATTCATGATCCTCCGATCAATAAAATATGTAACAGACACCGTCATCCATGGCTATGCACTACATAGCATCTATGATTGGAGTATTCATCTAGCAGGAGCACTTTGGGGCTCACTTACGCTCCTTTTGCTCCATCTCGTTAAGTCACCAACGGAAGAGAAGGTGGAGAACGAACAAAAACCGCCAGAAGATGCTGACACGATAGAACTATCTACGGCAGGACAGAAAGACGCCGCAAACACTTTCCTTTCAATTAGTAAATACTTGCAAGAGGAATCAACCTTCAAAATGCACGTATAACTACGTACATTTTCTTATAAGGGGGGAAGTGTTACGTCACCCGACGTACGGACTTGTAAAATATATAAAGAGTTATCCTCGTGCCCGCTATATAGGGAGTCTTTTATTATTACATGTAATTCCTCGTGCCCGCTATATAGGAAGTTAGCTTATTAAATCACGTATTACTCATAGTATAATTAATATCATTTATTAACAATATTATATTTTACATATTCGTGCCCGACATGAAGGGAGTCGTTTTTACAACACTAACCATTTTTATAACACACACACACTTATAATATAAGTTTCGAGAGAGATACCTTACGCATAATATTATAATCAATACATATATATACATTTATAATTTGTACATTCCTGACGACGATGCGTCATACGCAGGTAAACAACGATACGCAGCGTAGGACAACAACAACGCGTCGTAAACAACGACGTGTCACACGGGTAAACGCGATGCGTCGCGCCAGGCAAACAACAATGCGTCATACCTGAGTGAAGCTCGTAAACAAGTCATGATGTCATGCCGCTAAGGTAAGGCCGTAAACAACCGAGTATACATGGCCCGCAAATGGAGAGTACGCGCCAGAAAGTCGCCGAAAGGTTACCACGTACACCCTAGGGAAACCACGCGGTAGCCGGGCACATCCGCCGTACTACCCTACAAGTGGTCACCACGTGCGCCTTAGGGAGAGACACGGACCACCCACACAACGCCATGGACTCACCCATGGACCTGGACTAAGACACACGCGGAATTCAACTGACGCCAAGCAACGCCAAGACGCTCATCCCCACTACCGCTAGTACGCGCTTCAGCTCAGCGCGCGCAGGACCATCGCACGCTTCCCCACCACCGCCAACAAAGGGAAGGAGGGCAAACGTTATTGTCGCAAGGAAAGGAAGACTTACGTAACGTGAATAAGAAAATCGAATCACTCGGAACTTTCTATATTTTCACAAAGTTATCGTACAAAGAGAGAGATAGATAGATAGACGGAGATAGAGAGAGAGAGAGAGAGAGGGAGAAAGAATAGGTATACTATAGTATCGCAAAAGTCTCGTACCACTTCTTATATTTCTCGTACGTATACGCCGTATACGTTTATGTACATATGTACGTGTGTGTACGCAAGCACTGTTGCAGAAATGTTTGCAAAAATTCTATTTAAAAATTTTCGAAGAAAAAGAAAAATAAGTAAAAGAAGAATCACTCGAATTCCTGTCGTACGTAACACTGGACGTATCTCTGTTTTCTTCCTTCATTTTCATTCGTTCGTTTGGTTTTTTGTTTCATTTATTTATTTATTTTTTTGTTTGATTTTGGACCTCTTCGTCATCGTGTCCCCATCGTCAATCGACGAGAGAGGAACATTCTCTTTAATGTCTGCATTTCCCCTTTAACTCACTCTGAAAAGAGCGATCTGCTCATTCTTCTTATTGCCATACGTAACTATGTATACGTTGGAAATCAACGATTTAGATATATATTATTTGTTATTATCGAAAGTTCATCTTGAACAAGATAAATATCATTTTTTCTTTATTTTCTCTCCAGGATATATATATATATATATATATATATATATATATATATGTATATACACATACATACATATGAAAAACATATAAAAATGTTTATATTCAAACCTTCTTTACTTTTTTTTTCTTTTTCTTATTCTTTTGGCTCTTTTTGTCCCCCTTTTTCATTTCTTTTTTATTACTAAAATTTATAGTATCATGACGTGAGTTATCGTCTATTTCGGTTCAATTTTCTCGGACTTGAATTAAAAAAAAAAGAAAAAAAAGACGCTTTTTTTCCTTTTTTTTTGGAATGTATTATCCACGTCCATGGAAAGAAAGACGAGCGTCCCTGTCCGATTCGTGCGTAAATGCACGCACGCACGTATATGTATGTATGTATGTATGTGTATATGTATGTATGAATATTAAGTCGAGTGTTATGACGTTATAGAGTTTAAAAATGTACATTAGGAAATAGGCGAAAGTTTTGCTTGCTTTATCTCTTCATTTCAAGGAAGGAAAGGATATTAAGTTAACGGCAAGTACAAGTTTTGTTTCTTCGGTATTATGAAATATTTCGTGAACGTTGAATGCAAAATGAAAAACAAAAAAATAAAACTGTAAAGAAAAGAAAAGAAAAAAAAAGGTAGGGAAAAACCAAGCTTGAGATAGTTTTTTTTTTCTTTTTCGTAACAATACGTTAAACCCCCCAAAGGACTTATATATATATATATATATATACATACACACAATATATATATATATATATATATATATATATATATATATATATATAATACGTCCAATCAATTATTTTAGCTCGGCATATTTATCCCTTTTTTACTGTGCGCAACGAATTTCTTCATTTCTGGTCCTATCTCCCAGGGAAATCGATTTTATGTTTGTAGAGAAAGAGAGAGAAAGAGAGAGAGAGAGAGAGAGAGAGAGAGAGAGAGAGAGAGAGAAAGAGAGAACAAAGAAGAAAATTTGAGATAAAGATCGATTTCCCTTATTCAAATTTATCTCGTAATACATAATTTCGGAGAAACAAGTTAATGACGTTTCTCATCAATGTTAGAACGGTAAGTTAACGTGAATAATTAAAGCGCTCGACCTAAATTCTTGTTTATTAATATTGACAACATACACATACATTGTCTCTCTCTATCTCACTCTATCTATTTTTCTATTTCTCTATCTGTCTCTGTTTTTGTCTTTGTCTCTCTCCTTCTCTCTATTTTCTCTCGCAAGTGCGTACACGTTCATGCATCCATCGAGTGTACATTTCACACAGGTGATACATTAAAATATGTCGAACACGAGCTATATGTAAACGTATATGTATATGTGAATGTATATGTATATATGTATGATCGGTCGCAAGCGTCACGGGTTATATGGCACTTTGAAGTGCTTCTCTTCTAAGGACGATCGTTTATAGGCATTCCAACTGATCATGTAACCGAAAGAGAAAGACGGAACGACTGAGAGATAGAAAGAGAGAGAGAGAGAGAGAGAGAGAAATAAACAAAAATAAAGAGATCTCCATCGTTCCGTAAATTCCTTTTGTATTCGTTAGAAAAAGGTTTAATGTTAAAATGAGAGAGAGAGAAAGAGAGAGATCCTTCTTTCCTTCCTTCCTTTTTAATTCTTTTTTATTTATTTATTTTCTTTTTGTCAAGGTAGAAAAAACTTCTTGGATCTTTGAATCGTAAGTCTCTATGATCGTTTATAATCGTCAAATTTCGAAACGTTCTGAGAGTGAACTCGAGGTTAAAAGGATTATAAGTTATTTCTATGTACAGGATGTTTCAGTTAAAAGAGGCCGTTAAAAATTTTTTCTTTGTTGTCTTTTTTTTCATACTTCGAATGGCTTAAAAAGAGTTTATATTATGAATAGTTTATATTCTATATTATTTTATGAAAAGACGTGGTAGTATTTTCGATAAGGGAAAGGACCGTGATTGTTTTTTATCTTAGTTATATCATCTAAAAAAAACCGAACGTACGAACGTAAGAACAAACGAACGAGCAAACGAACGAACGATACTAAAATAAAATCAAATCAAATCAAAATTAAATTACTTGACGAAGAGGATCGATATCATTCGATATTAAATTTGTCACTCAATTATTACAGTACATATATACGCATGTCCAGCGTCGTCGGGCTTAAGGGAAAAAGATTCGAAGGAAAAAAAAAAAAAAAGAAAAAAAAGGGAAAAAAACAGGAAGGCCGGAGGAAAAAATAAACGAACGTAAAAGCGTAAATACGTTCTCGTACATACGTTGTATTAGCGAGTGAGACAAGCGAGAGCGTTTAGTATTTTCTTGAATCGTGATGTCAGTCGTCGATAATACGTTTAACTTATGACACCATATTTATCATATTACGACGACATATATATATATATATATATATATATATATATATATATATATATATTCGTTTATTTACGAAACGATGTATAATTAAAGGAGATAAATCGTGTGAAACGATCGAGCGCGATGTTCTTCATTGAAGGAAGAAGAAGATTTGTCCTTTAATATTTTATCTTCCCTCGATTCGACGTAAATCAACCAACCGTTCACGTACTTTTAATGGTTAATGCAAAAATTTCTTCTTACAAGGAATTATTATTTCCTCCCCCCACGTTTCGGGATGTAAACGGAAATGAAAATGAAAATGAAAAGTCGTGTGTGTGTATGTACGTCGTCAGCGAGGGTAGAAGAAATTAAGTTGATCGTATAATCTCGAAAAAAATTAGAAAATGTTTCTTGTTCGCTCTCTTTCGTTCTTCTCTCTTTCTCTCTCTCTCTCTTCTTCTCTGTCTATCTCTCTATCTCTCTCTTTCGTTCTCTAACTTTCTTAGACCCGTTGTACTCGTTAGTAGCTACAACGTCGCGAATAAAGTTAAAATTCTTTCTTCTTTCTTTGAAAACTCGAATTCGATTTCCGAATAGTCCTCCTCGCCGTCAAAGAAACCAATTTATATATTAGAAATGAAATCAAATGAAATCATCGACGTATTTGCATCTAATGTAAGCGATCGACAAAGGGATAGTTTTATTTATGTATTTATTCATTTATTTATTTGTTGATTTATCTATTTATTTATTTATTTTTTCATTTCTTTATTATTTTCCTCTTGAAAAATGTATGTTAATCTAATGAAAAGCTCTGTTTCTTAGGGATTTAGATGATAGATACGTTTCATTCGAAAAATTCGTAAGCTCGGGAATGAACCCTTTTGCCGAACGGATAACAAGCGCTATGACGTACACGTGCACACACCTACACACGTACACATACGCATATACACACAAAAGTATTCATATATTTGTGGATACTAATGTATACCTTTGGCCACGAAAATATAAAGTTGTTTTATCAAGATAGAAATATAGGCAATATTAAACGCGTATTTAATGCGCTCCGCGAACGAACATAAATTTTGTGTTTTCGTAATTTTGTTGTGTAATTCGTAAAATTAAGTATATTACGTGGGGTTCTTGTTGTAGAAGTAGAGATAAGATTCGACGATCTCTTCAAATTTCTTTTTCTCTTTCTTTTTTGTTTTTAAATTTCATTTTGTGTTCGTTTCGACGTACTAATAACTATAAAGGGGGATAACGTTTCATAACGTCGGATTCAACGAAACGATTTACTCGTTTTTATATATTATCGTTCTAGAGAGAAAATTATTCTGATAGATAAACGAAGATGAAAAAGAAGTGGAAGAAGAAGGAGAAAATAATATCGTACTTGTTATCGTCTTCATTCTCTGTCGATCGCAGATAAAATTGTAGTTCAATCAGTAGTCACGAGGAAGAGAAAGACGATTAAAAAGAAAAAACAAAATAGGAAAGAAAATATTATAAACGAAGATAAATTTATGTAGCAATATCCTACTAATACGAATTTTTCCTGCAACTCGAGAACATTTCAAAACGTTTCAAAAAATAATTTAATACGAATAAATTAATTTATTCATTTCGTCGAATAATTATTTTTTCTTTTCTTTTCTTTTCTTTTTTACCCTCGCGGTCGTACGTAATATCGTGGATTAAATGGGTATGTCGAGGGTTTCATGGACGAGAGATAATTGAGATACGACTGTCCGGAGATAACTCGAAATTGCAATGCATTCGCCCTTTGAATTCGCTCTTACGTTTAATTTTTTTTTTATTTTTGTTGAAAATAATCCCGATCGTCGTACCTTTGAGGAAACTCAAATTATTCGTTTTCCTATTTGCAAACGAAATTATAATATATACGGTGTGCTTAATTGTTACGATTACAAAAGAAAAAAAAATTGTTCGACGAACGAATGTGTAAAAAAATAAAATAAAATAAAATAAAATAATATAAAATAAAATAAAATTGAATTAAAAAGGAAAAAAAGTAAAAAATTGTAAAAGTATCTCTTAGGAACACTTGACGAAGAGGAGAATATTAACTCGATGATAAGCAGGTCGATCAATAATTTTATTCGTTATTAATTTTCGTTAATCGACGTTTGCGCAGTATTAAATATGACTCTGTATGATCAAACTTATTTCAATAAGTTAGTTCCAAGTTAACCGAAATGTTTGCAACTTTCTATGGTGCCTGTCTATTTACTGACTGAGAGAGAGAGAGAGAGAGAGAGAGAGAGAGAGAGAGGGAGTGAGAGAGAGAGAGAGAGAGAGAGAGAGAGAGAGAGAGAGAGAGAGCACAAACAAAGCTGAAAATGATTGGTCGATTTTAACTTCAACGTAGTACAAACGAAAACTTTTAAGAGAATAATATCAACCTACGATAATGTATAATCGCTGATTTAGTCGAACTAGTATTATCTATTTAGTATGTACGTGTATACATACATGTTTATGTGTTCCGACGTTCGGAGTCGAACGAAAAGCTAGAATAAATGCAAAAAAAAAAAGACAAAAAGCACGCATTTAACGTAGAAAATAAAAAGGTTCTCTACTTTGACTTTATATAATACGACGAGACGTCGAATATATATATATATATATATATATATATATATATATATATATCAAGCACGTTTATGGGATCATTTTCTTTCGTACAATATTAGTAGAATTATTCGCGAAATGAAAATGGATATTTCATATCGAGAGATGGCTACGTACGTCCTTACGCGTGAATGGCTTTTGTATTTAGCACGACGCCTTTCATTTTGATCCTCATTTAAACATCAATATTTTTTGAAACGTAAAATGCACGTTTAGAATTGACGTTACGATCGTTATAAAGTTGTTCTTTAATTTGAACGACGACGACCATCACCATCACCACCACCTCCTCCTTTTGTTCCATATACCCGTATTAAATTCGGTTGATACCGTTCCGATCGTTATCGTTATGTTTGATCAAAACCGAAATGGCGATAGCATCGAAGGTTTTTACTTGCCGTTGTTATGCTTAAATAAAATTAATGATTTCGTATCGTAAAAAGAAAGAAAAAAAAAAATAAAAAAACAAATAACGAAAAAAATTAAATAAAACCATTCCCCCTCTTCACCGGAAGATCACGAGGAACGTGCTCGTACAAACAAAATTATCGATAATTAACACAAGCGACAAAATTTTATAAATATTAATTATATATATATATATATATATATATATATACATAAATGTTAATTATATATATAAATATTATCTATATATATACAGGGTGTTTCAGATAAAGGAAACCGTCTAAATATTTTCTCCGTTTTTTTATGTGACGCGACAAACTTTTATCGCATACTTTCAGTGGATTAGAAGGAGGTGTGTTGTGAGAAAAAAAAAGAAAATTTCTTTTTTTGTAGGTCATTTTTTATGAATTTTTTTGATATCATCGATACTTTTTACCTTACAAGCACGTATTATTTGCTTATAGCAGCTTCCCTTAGGTTGAAACACCGTCTATATAAATATCAATCTTTTTCGTTCGCATTAAATAAATTATATAAATATTAATAATTATATATATATACATACATATATATATATATATATATATATATATATATATATATATATATATTTTACAGATCACTTAACTGATTCGAATTTCTGGATTAACGTCCTATATATATACGTCGGAGGGACTTCGATATTTCAACGATAGGAATATAATTTCCATAATTCTATGACACCAGGGCAATGGTAAATCGGAATGCATTACCATATTTCGATCTATGGGGTTCGAAATGGGGAAGAACGTCATCGAAGAACAATGAGTTGTGGATTTGTAAAAATAAAAATTTCATCGATGAAATCCTCGACGGTCTTAAAATAACGATCGTTCGAAAACATTTTCTCCGTAGGAACACGCGAACGTGCGAATAATATTCATCCATAATTTTCAAAATTCGTTGTGTAGCTTTTCAACCACCCCTCTTTCTCTTTCTCTCTATCTCTCTATCTCTTCATTTTATTTCATCCTCTCACGGGAGATAACTCTATCAACTGGAAGCATCACGTAATAATGGTGATCTCCAATAGATGATCACAAGGATGACAACGACAACGACGACAACGAAACCGATCGGAATTTAATTAAACGATTCTTCCGTTCGACAATTACGTTTGTACGATTTATTTAATGAAAATATCTAATACGTTTCAACGTCGTTATATAGTCGACGTGAATTACATTAATTATCGTCATCTCATTTTAGATCGAGCGTAAACAACGCTGTTTTTTCGCGCGATGATCATTGGAACGATTGAAGGGTTCAAAGAGAAATCAGTATCTAATGGTTCGATTCGCAAATATTAACGAAGATATTTTTTATACGTAGAATTCTCTACGTTCCAGGCCGCTTATATATTTCTTTCACCTTTTTTTAATCGACGCAACGAACTTTTATCGCGTACGTTTGAATGGTCTGAGAAGAGTTGTTATGAAAACAAAAAAAAATAAATAAATTTCTTCCTTTTTTCTTTTAGGTTATTTTTTACGAACCTGTTTTTAAAGTCATCGGTTAATTTTTGTAACCTATAGGTATGTATTTTTTTTCATATTGCTGCCTCCTTTATCTGGGACATCCAGCATATATGTGTTTATATATATCGTTCGATCTGAGACAAAAAAAAGAAGAAAAAAAAATAAGAAAAAGGAACAAGGAAAAGGAAGGAGAAAAAATGAAAAGAAAAAGATTGAAGAAGAAGAAGAAGAAGAAGAGAAAAAAAGAAATCGCGAAGAGGCGAAATTTGAGTTAACCCATGAATTTTTTTGCCTCTCTCACTCTTTCTCTCTATCTCTATCTCTTTCCTTTAAAAACTATATTGCGGCATACGACAAGGTGTTTTTATTATAGTCAATGATATTGATCAAGAGAGAGAGAGAGAGAGAGAGAGTAACAAATTAATTACTTCGATTAATTAGAATCGATCGTAAAGGATATTAATTTCTCTTCTTTGATTCTTATAGATAATATCTAGATAATATCAGTCAGGAAGGGTTTGTTTTGTTTGTAGGTTTCTTTATTATTATTATTATTATTAATAGTATTATAAAAATTTTTCTCATAAAGAATGCATCGCTCGTATATGTACAAGGTGTTTCAAGATAAAGCAGGCCGCATATAACACACAACATTATACTATTGTATATATATATATATATATATATATATATATATATATATATATATATATATATATATTATTCATAACATATATCTTTTGAAATCATTCAAAGTATGCCATAAATGTTCGTCGCATCATAAAAAAAAGAAAACAAAGAAAATATTTAGGCTGAAACTTCCTGTATATTCGAATTTTGTGTACGAATTTACGTATACGTCGGAGAAGAAGAGGAAGAAGAAGAAGAATAAGAAAAAATAGAAAAAAAAGAAAAAAAGGAGATAGAACGCGAAGTAGGATATATTTTAGCCAACATATGTCGAATTATTGAAGAGCTATGTAAATAGGAGCGGATGGGGTAACTACTAGTTTCTCAAGTGTTATAAAAGATTCATTTTATCTATTTTTTGACTATCCGTTGGATCGTTGAATTGACAACAGCGTTCGCGTCTCGTTTTACCAAATAATAACATTTCGTCTTCTGTTTCTCGCGCGCGCGCGTGCGCGCGTTCTACTAAACTACAAAGAAATTCTTAGGGTGCGTGATGGAAACAGAGAGAAGGTAAAGGAGAGAGAAATGAAGAGGAAGAAAGAGAAAAAGAAAAAAAAACATATGATCCACGTTAAAAACACTCGATCGAATCGATAGTAACGACATTCGATCTATATTTACGTACCACTATCCCGTTATTATATATCGATTTAATGTAATGTTCAAAGCAAGATCTTTCGTTGTCGTCTAACGAATAGTAATTATAAATAAGAAAAAAAAAAAAGAAAGAAGAACACATGGCCCACGTTAAAATCCTCGACCGAATCAATAATCGATAATTTATAATCGATAATCGATCGAACGATCGATCGATATCAACGTACCACCATCCCCTTTTCTTTTATATAACGGACGGATATTTAGGAGTTAAATTAAAAGAGATGTGAAATTCATGTGGAACATATCTCTCTCTCTCTCTCTCTCTCTCTATCTCTATCTATCTCCCTCTCTATCTCTCTCTCACGTCCTGTCCTACGCGTGATCTCAAACATCGCGCAGACTCCTTGCAGTCCGTTTGAGAGGAGAGGGAAACCAGGAAGCAGAGGGTGCGAGAGATATCCTCGTGAATTTTCAGCAGTAACGCCGCAACCATCCGCAACCAAAGTTCTCGATTCCGATTAGGATTTCGGACTTCGTACGTTTTAAAGTAGAAGAAGAAGTGGAAGAGGAAGAAGAAAAAGAGAGTGAGGAAGAAAAGTAGAATAATAATAAAAGAAAGAAACAAAATTTACGCGTTGTCGTGAATTGTTATATCGTGTAATCGTTTGATGGCTATTTGAAAAAAAAAAGGAGGGACGTTTTAAGGATCGAACATTATAACTCAATATAAAATAGTGCGTTTTTCTCCGTTATACCAAATCGCAAATAAATCTTCTGGGAGAAGGAGCGATCAATTGAGGTGAGTTACTTGCACGATCTCGTCATTTTTGCTGATCGATTGTAATCGATATCAAATCGTAACCATAGCGAAGGGTTTGGTGGATCGTATTTTAGACTCGACGTCGAGGCGATCAATCAATTACGCGAACAAGAAAAAAAGAAAAGAAAAGAAAATATTTTTTCTTCGTTGTATCTTAAAAAGAAATTCGAAATTGTCCCGTGCCGATTGCAATCCCGGGAGAAAGATTATGCGCCACACACTTTCTCGTATTTAACCTTCTTTGTCGTTACAATTTTTATTCTCTCCCTATTCTCTCTCTCTCTCTCTCTCTCTCTCTCTCTCTCTCTCTCTCTCTCTCTCTCTCTCTCTCTCTCTCTCTCTCTCTCTCTCTCTCTTATATATCCCTTAGAAGTACAGAATTTATGCAGATGCACAGATTTTGTCGTTCGTCCGTTCGTGAAAAAATTTTTATTGAAATAGAAGGGGGAACGCGATAAACACAACACGAACATCCTTAAGAAATTTTTATTCGATTTAGGTCGATCAAAAATTACACGTGTTTACGCACATCTCGTTCGGCCAAAAAAAACAAAACAAAACAAAGAAAGAGTAATGAAAACCCTTCGAACTTTATTCATTTTACCAATTTTTTCTTTCTTCCTTTCTTTTTCTTTCTTTTTATATTTCTTTGGATTCCCTCTAAAACGTAGAATAAACATTATGATTCCAAAGGTGCAACGTTAATTGAAAAAGTTCTAGATCGGTCTTTTTATATTTTCTTTCTTGGTTTCCCTTCGAAAACGTAAAATAAACTTTACGGTTCCAAGGATGTAACGTTTATTTATCGAAGATACAATATCAAGCTTGCGTAATGATGACGAATATGGATAATGGATATGGTGTTGATGCCGATGTTGGTTTTGTGGCCAATCTTGTCGATTAAAAAAGAAAAAGTAAATCCTCGCGAAGAAAGGAATCACGAATTGACGTGATCACGACGAGGTGAAGAACGTGATCGATCGGATAGAGAGAAAGTAAAAAAAAAAAGAAAATAAATCGTTCCCTTGCCACCACTGTGTCACCGCGTTTCCCGCCAATAAAAAAGTATGTATCCCTCAAAGCTTCGAAAGTCGTCGAAAAATTTCCAATGATAAAACATGATCTCTCTCGCAAAGGTATCGAGTTCGTACAAGTCTTGTTTCTTTTCTTTCTTTTATAATTATTATTCTTTTTCTATTTTTTTTTGTACATGTATGTGCTCGTGTACGTACTTTGTGAAATGATTAAAACGGATTAAATTCTCTACGTGTTTGAAAATATTGTGTAAGGACGTAATGGTAAAAATGAAAAAAAAAAAAATAAAATATAATATAATCCATAATACAAAATAGAGGATTCTTTTAGTGAATAAAATTCTTCGCTTTGCATAATATATCGCTGGTCGTCAAAACAAATCTACGTTCTCTTCGATTAAGCCAAAAGAAAAGAAAATAAAAACTAATCAAGAAAACTTTCGTACATTTGGCTTGTCGTTATTTTATTTTCTTCGATTACGCAAAAAAAGAAAATTACAAGAAAACTTTCATACATTCAGCTCATCGTTATTTTATCTTTTTCGATTACGCAAAAAAAAAAGAAAAGAAAAACTTTTATATTATATCCGACTCATCGTCATTTTATCAGATTTTTAAAATCTCACAAAGTCACGTTTTTCCTTGTAAAAATGTTGTCACTCCTCGAGAGGAAAGAAGAAGAAAAAGAAACTTTAAAATTCGACGTTTTGACAACGCGCGTGTATTTGTATCCGATGTAGGATCAAAAAGAAGAAAAAAATGAAAAAAAAAGTAAGAAAAAGAAAAAAAGTCCTTCCCTAACGGTTGAAAGCTACGACGTTGAAACTGCGAGATCAAAAGGAATCTTGATGATGCGAGTGCGGCTTGATAAAAGATTCGATTATATTGAATTCGAATCGATGGTGCGCGCGTTGTGCGAATTACATACGATGTTGGATATATATATATATATATATATATATATATATATATATATATATATTATGTGTGTGTGTATGTATGTCCTCGATCCTTTCGTACGAGCCTTCGTACATAAACATACATCGTGCATTGTTAAAATTCAGGACACTACGAGCGAATCGGATTTATCTTTTATCTTTTGCAAAAAAAAATCGACGTTTCGTTCCGTGTCAAATTTTTTTCTTTTCATTTTTTTATTATTTTCATATTTTCTTGTTCTTTTTCTTTTTTTTTCCCATAGACACATTAAGTCAGTTTCAAAGGGAAAAGGGTAAACGAAGTTGAGGTTGGCTTTTTATCGATGCTCGCTAAAATCCGGTTAACATATTTGATTCAAGAAGAGAGGGAGAGTGAGAGAGAGAGAGAGAGAGAGAGAGAGAGATAGAGAGAGACAGACAGACAGACCTCTACCCCGCTCACTTAATCTCACCACATTGTTTTTTTTTTAGTTTCGCGAGAATATATATAAATAGAAAAATTTGTACGACCATTTAAACGCGCGAGATCGACGTTCCCCGTGCGGCCGAACGATTCGATTTTTTTTTCTTTTTTTGTTCGAAATATAAAAAATAAAATAAAATAAGAAGGCTATATCGTTCACGGCAAACAACGGGGTTTACAAAAAATTTTTATAGGTAGACGTTTAATATCGCGTAGGATATACAGAAAGAACGCGAATTGTTTCTCTCCGATTAACGAAAAATCATAAAAAAAAGAAAAGACGAAAAAAAACGAAAAAGATAAAAATAGAGCGAAACGAAACAAAAATATGAATATAATCTCCAAATATGTAGTTAAAAATGTAAGAGCAGTACGTTATTGTAATAGCATAGAGATTGTGGAATTTTCATGGGGGTTTAACATTTTTAAAACGTCCAATTACATCAAAACATTTAATTTATATCGAATCGAACGTTTATTGAATTTCAACGATCTCCTCTTAATTATATTAAATATCAATATCTCATATATATACATATATATATGAAAAATGTACGAGCAGTACATTATACTAACAGCACAGAAATCATTTAATTTTCATCGGGGTTATACATATTTAAAACGTCCAATTACATCAAAAAGATTTAATTTATATCGAATCGAACGCTTACTGAATTTTAAAGATCATTGCTTAATTATATTATATATAAGTTTATCATATATATACATATGTATATGAAAAATATTCGAGCACTATATTATTCTAACAGCACAGAAATTATTCTTCGTTGAAATAACGTTCAGGGATCGTACGAAAATCGGGACTGTTCGGGTCGATCATCTTGTCAATTTTACGACGATCGTCGAAGTGGCTTGGATCGTGGCGCAAGTAATTATTCAATGAATTCCTATTTTCTAAATCTCTTGATGACGGCATCAACGACGAGGATGATGATAACGATGGCGATGACGTTGACGATGACGATGATGATGATTCTTCCGGGTTATTTTGAATTCGTTCCACGTAGTTCGGCGAGAAACGATTTATGTCGTACCTTTTTCACCTCCCCTCTCGTAAACCCTGGACGTCTCGACCCTCGGATAATTTTGATTCGTAGAAAATTTTCGTTCGGAAGAAACGCAACTACCACCGTCACCACCACCCGACGACGATCATCCAACGTATGGCAAATATTCCAAACGATCTAGTAGGTAGTCGTTCTTCGATCCATC